>JANIJG010002432.1:0-31778 GCA_024611175.1 Megaceryle torquata
AAAGGTGCATATAATTTAAAATATATAAAACATCTCCTTTATCTTTTGATGTGATTAATTAAAAATAAATTAAAACATGCATTACAAAAGTAACCACATATCTTTCTTTAAAGTAATAGGATCACAATAGAATCACAACATGTACTGATTTTGATCACTCAAGATTATAGTAGAGTTTGTTTGGTTTGGGGTTTTTTGTTTGTATTATTATTATTATATGGTTTTTGTTTGCTTGTTTTTCGTTTTGTTGTTGTTGTTGTTTTGGTTTGTTTGTTTGTTTGAGAACACTACAAGGAAATAAAAACCAAAACCAATATTGATTGAAGGCAAAAAAGTCAGAATTTAGGCCAGAACTATCTACTGAACTCTCTCTTCAGTGTAATATTCAATCAGCAGCTACTTAATCTATGGTGGTAACATACATTTATTTTTGTTATGAACACTGCTGTAGCATGAAATTGGAGGAGGATTTCCTTACAGCTGAAATGGATTACAGTACTTCTGCAATGAAAAACGAAGCTCCTGCTAGCTGCAAGTTTCTTCTTTTTTATTTTTTTCTGTCCATCAGGGACAGAATAACACCATGTTGCTTTGATGTGTCTGAACTTCTAGTGTTTTCTTTTGTAGGATTTGGTCTTAACTGTAGGGTACAAATACAATCATTGAACTCCAGCTTCTTATGCAGAGGGCTAAATTTTTAGGTCATTTTAGGGCTAAAGTTTTCCTGGCAGCATGTGTTGCATGGGAAACCACTCAGCTATGAAGCCAGGTAAAGGCTAAACACTGGTTCTACCATTATGTGAGGTTTCTTGTGCTTCATTACTCCTCAAGGGAGAGAAAGGGAATGGGGACAGGATTCCCCAGGTACAATTTGAGTGCTCAGCACAGAGCACATCAGTGGTCTCCTCTGCTTGGTTCCTGCAGAAAGGAATAGACTATTTAACTTGTGAAGTTGATGCAACGTGCCAGTATTCCCTCCTCTTCCCATGTGATGGGCAGAGTAAGTTGCTGCCGATGCAACAATTAGCAGTGCTCATTATTTATCATTATTCTGGTTCTCTGGGGATTATGGAAAAGAGAAAATCTGATAAAACCAATGTGTTCTATATCAACTGGTCAGGAGAGTCAGGAGTAAGCTTTACTTGCATTGTAACACAGGATTTTACTAAATCCTGCAACAATGTGCTGAAGCTTGTCTAAACCTAAAATAGTATTCAGAACCTGCCAGTATCATTCCTCAATTAACAATATTTTTACAACATTATTGTGAATTACTAATGCTTGAATCCTTTAAAGTTTTGATAACACAATAATATGGTTTTTTTTGGTTTTTTTTTTTCCAGTGGTAAATTGTTTGTGTTCTGCAGAAACATCTGCAACTGAAAATGTTTATGTGTTTCTTCATAGAATCATAGACTGGTTTGGGTTGGAACAGATCTTAAAGATTATCTAGTTCCAACCCCACTATCATGGGCGAGGAGATCTCCCACTAGATCTGGTTGTTAAAGCCCCATCCAACCTGTCCTTGAACACTTCCAGGAAGGGGGTATCAAAAACCTCTCTGGGCAACCTGTTCCAGTGTCTCACCACCCTCAGAGTGAAGAACTTCTTTCTTTTATCTAATCTAAATCTACCTTCTTTTAGTTTTAAGGCTTTACCCCTTGTCCTATCAAACAGGCCCCTGTAAAATGTCCCTTTCCAAATTTCTTGTAGGTCTCCTTTAGGCCATAATAAGGTGTATCTGTAACCCTCTATTCTTCAGTCTGCAACCCTAACTCTCAGCCTGTCTTCATAGAAGAGGTGCTTCAGCCATCTGATCATCTTTGTGGCCATCCTCTGGACTCACTCTAACAGGTCCATGTCCTTCTTTTGTTGGGGATCTCAGAGCTGAACAGAGTACTCCAAGTGAAGTCTCATTAGGTTGGGGTAGAGGGACAGAATCACCTCCCTGAACCTGCTGGTCATTCACACTCTTCATGATGCAGTCCAGGATATGGTTGGCCTTCTGGGCTGTAAATGCACATTGCCGGGTCATGCTGAGCTTCTCATCAACCAACAACCCCAAGTCCTTCTCCACATGACTGTTCTCAATCCCTTCTCTGTCCAGCCTGTTTGTGCTTGGGATTGTCTCAACCCATGTGCAGGACCTTTCAGGCTTTGTTGAACTTCATGAAGTTAGCATGGGCCCACCTCTCAAGCCTGTCAAGATCCCTCTTGATAGCATCCCTTTCCACCAATTTGTTGACCACACCACACTGCTTGGTGTCGTTGGCAAACTTGCTGAGGGTGCACTCATTCCCACTGTCCGTGTTGCCAATGAAGATGGTAAACTGCCTTGATCCCAGCACCAACCCATGAGGAGTACCACTCCTTTCTGCTCTCCACTTGGACATCAAGACATTGATCTCAGTTGTTGAGTGCAACTATCCACCTGATTTCTTATCCACTGAGTGGTCCATCCATCAAATCCACGCCTCTCCAATTTAGAGAACAGGATGACATGTGGAACAGTATCAAATGTTTTGTGCACATGCAGGAATAAGAAATCAATTGCTCTTCCCTTATCCACCAGTGCTGTAACTCCATCATAGAAGGTCATCATATTTCCCAGATATAGTTTGCCCATAGTGAAGCCATGTTGGCTGCCACCAATCACCTCCTTATTTTCTGTGTGACCTAGCATAGTTTCCAGGAATATCAGTTCCATAATCTTGCTCGGCACAGAGGTGAGACTGCCTGTCCTGTAGTTCCCCACAACTTGCTTTTATCTCATTTCTAAAATGGGGCTTATGTTTAATCTTTTTCAGTCAATTTCACTGGACCTTCACAACTTCTTAAATAGGATGGTTAGTGTCTTTGGCACTTCATCTGCCAGCTTCCTCAGGACCTGCAGATGTATCTTACCAGGTCTGTGGTCTTGTGCACCCTCCAGTTCCTTAGATGGTCTTGAACAACTCCCACAGTGGGTGGTTCTTCATTCTCTTAATCCCTGCCTCTGTGACTTGGTTGGTGTAGCTGGAGCAATTTGCAGTGAAGACTGAAGGAAAAAAGTAATTCAGTTCCTCAGCCTTCTCCATATCCTGGGTAATCAGGTCCCCTGTTTCTTTCTGGAGAGAGCCCACATTTTCCCTAGTCTTCCTATTTGTCATTGACATACCTATAGAAGCTTTTCTTGCTGCCTTGACATCCTCCCTGCTCAGATCTAATTCTATCAAAGCTTTAGCTTTCCTAACCTTTGCTACTTTTTAGAACAACCCAAAAGAGATGAAACTGACTAATGATTTTGACACACCTAGGACTGACAATTATGAATTCCATATATTACTGAGGGAGAAAAGAAACAGTTTTTTGAAAGTTGAAGAGATCATCACCTTTCTGTGCCAGAAAGCACTTACAAAAATTTGCTTGTTGGGTTTTTTCCCTTCATCATTCATTATTGTACAGCACTTTGCTTCATTTCTGAATTTCATCTCTCCCAGATGGTTGTTAATTGATAGAAGATGGCTTTCACATTTACCATTATAGCTGAAATAATGGTCTGAAATTCAAAACTTAAATATTAAAACTACACATTAGGCAGAAATGTCCAAAAGGTTAGACAATGGAATAATTTGTCAGGGGAGAAATAGTTGAATCATCATTACTACTAGAATTCAAGACAGCCTAGATAAAACAGATTATTAGGAGATTATAGCAAAGGGCAAGTACCAGCTGCCCTCTGTTGCTTCCTGTTTTCTAATTTAGCATAGATAACATATTATGCATAACAGGGATGATCTTCAATGCTTCATAATGCATAGTAGTTATATTTTGACATTGAAAACACAAGAGAAAGGAGGACAGAGCATGTGACAGGCTAAGCAATAATATAATATATATATGTATGTATATAAGTATGCAAAATGTATTACATATTATATAAAACCTGTATAAAAAAAAACTCAAACAAAAACCAAAAAACATGCAATCACACCCCATAGCCCTGAGATTTAACTGTGATGGTGTGTAATTCTTCACAGGGCACCACTGCCCACTCTGGTGTGCAGTAATCTTCTCACACACATGTTCAAACAATGTTATCTTAAATACTTTTGCTCACTTCCACAACCTTATTGTTTTAAACAAGCACAGGGTGTGGGAGAAAGACAGCTTTCAAAGATATAATGTCTCTGCTCTACTCCAAATTAATTTGTAGATTGAAAATTACTACAAACAAAATACATGAGGGAGGGCAGATAGAAAGTACAAAAGGAGATTTTACCACTTTGTTTATGTAGTTTATTTCAAATCTGATACAAGCAACACGGAGCTCATTTCATCATGAACTATACAGTCTCATTTCAGCATATGTCAGTGTAATTAACAGTACATTTCCCAGCAAAAAACGGGCAGAATTTTACCATAGTTTCTACATAGCAACAAGCCTTCCTCCCCAACACTAATTAAAGTGACTGTGACATTTCAGGACTCCTCATTTCTTTATGAATGCTACCTAGATAATACATCTTAATTTAACATTGATTATTAGAGCTGATATTACAGTGAATTTGCATTAGCCTTTGATTGTGGCAGATATTAGACCTCTGCATCACCTTATGTAATAATATGTAACCGAGCACTGCCTCCAGCTTTTCCCAGTTAATAAAACCCTGTTGAAATTCCTCCCTCATTTAGCAATAAATCCTGTCAATATCATTAAGCTGAATAATGTGTATTGGGGGAGAATTTTGTTGGTCAGACAACAGCAGCAGAGGAGAAGGGGTGTCCACAATGTGGGCAGGCAGGCAGACAGGAGCCCTGCCCCAGCATGCAGGCAGACTGACAATGAGGCAATGGCCCGTGTCTGGGAAGCCGAGGTTTTCAAAAAGAAACCTGTGATTGGACAAGAATCTTCCCAGATTTTATGTTACCTGCAGAGAGTACATGACAGCTTTATTAGTACTAAGCATTTTGAGCCTGATTCACTACCACATTATGGCAGCTTCATGACGAGGTAGCCCCACGTGATGGTAAATCAACAGCTGTCTGAAGCATGTCCTTGTTCTCAAATGGCCCAGAGCATGGGAACTGTGCCCTAACCCTTTTAAGGGTTCTTTATTACTGAACAGGTCTAGCAGTGAATTTTGGGTAAACACCATCTCTGCTGGGGCTGACTTCCTGGTGTTAAACTGAGATTGTGGCCCTTAGCTTTTAAACTGGAATTAATTATACAGCTTCCTTTCTAGGAGGTTAAGTGATATTTCTGCCAAGTATTTCTTTCCTGAGAGGGACAGTATGACTCATCTTAAAGATTTTTTTTTCTGGTAAAATCCATCAGAACTTTTACAAGTGGAAACATTACATTAACTGGGTTGTAGAGCAGCCCACAGGTTTATTTATTAGCACTTATTTTGCATAAGTACAACTTTATACAGGCACATACAAAAGAGTCTGCATGCAGATTGTTTTTTGAATTTGATGACTTGTGTCAATAGAAGGAAAATATCATACACAAACAGCATCCGTGTGCTCAAATTAAGAATTTGTCACTGCTTTCATTCAAGATCTTAATCGTGAAAATGTTTAGTAAATGAAAAGAGGACAGATCTGAATCCCTTTACAAAAAATGGCTTTTTTTTCCCTTTTCTTTAGAAAGTGTTAATAACTTAACCCTTATCATTACAAACTCTTATGCCCCAGATAAAAATAATCACATAAATTCAATAGAAACAAGTAAAATAAATTAAAAAAAAAATAAAATCTTCAACAGTAACAACTGCATCAGATACACTTTTTGCATCAACATGTACATGGATGAAGTAGAATCTCTTTCATCTAGGATAGAATCAATCCATGTATTTCATGACCACTCATAACCATCTTTCTTAGCACAAAAGAGCTCAAAGACCTTGTCTCAGCAAATGCAAAAAATTAATGTACAGCTTATTTATCAAAACTTGTCCCCCCCCAATCTTAGAACAATTTAGCTTAATAAAAATACTCAGAATACAATATAGTAATAGAAGTAGAGAGAGATCATCTTAAGAACCTGGGTACCTACAACTACAGCCAACATAAATGATTTTTTTTTTCTTTTTAAACTACAGAGGTAGTTTATAATAAATAAAGTGGAAGTGAAATTCAGCATCAAGCAAGTTCTGGAGGTACCATGCAAAAGCTCAACATCAGCTATACACCAGATCATACAAATATACTTCGTTCAACAATCACTCAGGTGGATGTATATATATCCTTATATCACTCTGGTTTTCCCATAGGACTTTCTTTTTCCCTATGCTTGGCATTTACTTTACTTTCCTATGGAACATGTTGCAATGTTGCCCTAATTTTCCATGTAGAATTGTCCCTGAGGTTGGTTGGATTTTTCTCCATAGGTCAAGAGAATCACATTAGTCTAAGTTTATATAGTGTCTCAGATGGTTGGTACTTTATTGACAGAATTTGATAAAGTACAGCTGTCATTCTGTTACTAGAGAGGAAGAGGAAGACACTGCACATCACAGTGTATTCTTCTTTGCCCCATGCTACTACACGTTTTGGTGTATATATTTGTACCAGCAAATATAAATCATGCACTTCAGCTAGGACACCAGTAAACTAGTAAGTAATTGCTTTCTTCATTGTTCTTGCTACATTACACATGTTATCTGCCATGTAACTGCTACTCAGACAATGACAATGCAAAGGGTAGAATTAAACACCTTTTATTGTCTTTCCATAATTCAATTTTCCAGCCCAGATGAAGCTCAGTTTTTGTGTTTTGGAGCACAGTAATTTGACATTAATTCACTAACAACTGTCAAATGTACTTTATGTACTTGCTGTATAGTAATACAGTTCTCCTAGGTATTGGAAGAGAGTGTGTAGTAGAGAATGTAGTAGATCTCAAGAATATTATCACTCAAGACTTACTTCTTCCCAAAGTAGTAGTATGTTATGTACCATAACTACTTCCAACAAAAGCCTAGAATTTATGTTATGGAATCTGCCATAGAAAGTTTACTGAAGGAAACCATCCAGGACTATAATCATGGTCCTCAACCATGATTTCATGCATCCATGAAATGGCACCTTGCTGGTTACTGATTTCAGTGCTTCCCTTTCAGCAAAAGAAAATATTGTAATTTGCTCACCCACTGTGACTGAAGAAAATCTATTTACTCCTCACAGTTTGTTCATGCTCCAAAATTTCACTCTGTACCGTGTGATGTAATAAAGTAATGGCACTGTAAAGAACTGTCTACTATTGAGTTGTATCCTAGTTATAGTATTTTCTGTAGTCAAAGATCTACATCTTTCTTCATGTGAAAGCAATTTTACAAAGAAAATTTTAGTAACAGTTAATCTGTGCTAATAAGACTTCTGACCTGAAAAATAGGTGTCATGAATTTTGGGTAAGAACAATCTGAAATTTGGAGGCAGGAGTGAAGATAATTATTTGTCCTTAGAGTTGTAATTATCTGTATACTAAATCTGAATTACATAATAAACTCTGGATGATAAATACTGATAGAACCCAATTTTTTAACTCTATCTTTCCCTGTCTTAGAACTTAGTAGATCCAACAGGATATTAGTATTTTTCCCTCCATATTAAATAGAGAAATCAAAATATAAGGTAAAGAAGGATGGGCAGAGGAAACAAAAATGTTTCTGAAAAATCATTAGCAATTAAAAAATACAAAAACATCACAACAAATGAGGAAAAATTGTCATTCTTAGGTATAATTTAGCCTTGTCATGAATTCTTAATAGAGCTGTAAATTGGAAAATCAGCATTTGCTCAGTGATATCAGGGGAAGGACATGCAGTCTGGGACTAAATTTCCATCAGGCTTAATTTGAAAAAAAGGAAAAATAAAATGTTCTTATCTTGTTTCTTGTTATTGTAAACATGTCCTGTGGAGTGAAAATATTTTAATTTTATTCTAACATATTACACATCTCATTTTCAAACATAGTTTCCTCTAGATTTTTCCATTTGATATCATCAGTATATGAATTACCCTGTGGCATGAGCCATGATCCCAAACATACAAAACTACAGTGTAACATAAAGTATCCACTGATCCTTCATAGATATTTCTGTAGAAATTACCTGCTACCCCAAAGCACTAGTTTTGAATAGACTTTGCACCCCTTTTATAATGTTGTCTTCTGACTCATACAGAAGCTGTTTTGAAAAGGAATAGACAGTTCTGATATTGCTTTAGATACAAGAAGTAAAACACACACACTGTATAAAGAAAACTAATGTACTGTGGGCATTAAAGGGCAAATTACCATCCACTCACTAGATCTGTACATAATTTCTCCCAGTGGTTTTCCTGGAATGACACATTAGTTAACAATCACAATTTAGCCTTGTTTGATCATTAGCAGAAGCAAGAAATAACATTTTCATGTCCACACTTCAAACTACTACAGTTTTTGTTGGAAGCCTTAAGAATTCAGCCACAAAGCCATTTAAATATCCAGAACACAGATTATGCATGGGCATTTAAGTGTCCAGAGCAACTTATGGAGACAAGAATACTTACATGAGATAGCCCCACATTCCCTTATAAGGAAACATGCCTTTCCTGACGCTACATATTTGATTCACACTGAGACAAAATAAATTGCAGCCTGCTACATTTCTTGCCTTTTGTGAGCTATTCTCCTCCTTCTTCAGATTTAAAAATTAAATTGCTGCAGAACAGAGCATGTGGGTTATAGTCTCACAAGCAATTATAATGTGGGTGGTGAATTACTGCAGCAATAATATTCTGGTCAGTTGTTTTCTGTTGCAGCATATGAACTTCTGTGAAGCATCTAGCCTGTGTCTGTGAAAAGTTCTCATATTTAATTTTTTGGACAGGGTTCATCACCTGGTTATGAAGTGAAACTCAATTCATAAATCTCCTTGTTCAACAACAAAGATTTGGTTGGATGACTCTTAGATAACAACATCTGCTTACACAACAAATGAGATCTGTATTTCAAAAGAGAGTCTTGTTTTGGGTGTCTCAGGATATCTAGTGTCACAAAACTCACAAATGTAATAAATTATATGTTTCAAAGGAAGCTTATGTAGATGTCATACTGGTCATTCTGAGGTGGTGATGTATATCACATGAACTATAGAACATATGCATTTATTTTATTTATTTTTCTGGCTACTGTTTTTATGTAGGTACACAATAAATTTTTCTGAGTTCTTGATTCCATATATAATCACTTCTACCCTCTCTCTAAGGTCTGTATTTTTCACAGTCAAAGACTGACACAGATCAGATCACATAAAGCAATTCCAAAGGAATAAATAATGTGTCCTGGTTTGAGTTAAAACAGAACCAATTCTGCTCAGTGATTATACTTTTCCGCCAAGTCTCTTCTGAGTGACTGCACTTTCTGAAGTTAATGACATATTTTCACAGTGTCTGCTTATAGAAGTGATAACACTTTATAGTTAATACCAAAGACTGATATGCAGAAAGACTCTTGTTTATACTTGCTCATGTAGAAACTAAGATCAATGCTAAATCTTTTGTACCATGTTGGGATACTGTAAAGGGTTGCACAAGTGGAAAGAGTGGAAAGGGCAGGTTACCCTAAACTGATCAATGAGGTATTCCATCCTGTATGTGTCATATTCAGTATAAAGCTGAGGGATCACAAGTTTTAAGCTCTCTTCTTCAATGGCCAGCATCCAAGGAGGACTCTCTCTATTGTTGTCTTCAATCCCAATTGGTATGTTCCTGAATCTGTTTCTCATCTTCCGCTGAGTCCAGACTGGGACTTCCCCAGTGCCTGCCTCACAGCATCAGTGGTAACCATGAAATGATTGTCATTGAAGGGTTTGGTTTAATATTTTTTTAATATACTTGTATATATTCTATTATTTACATTATTTATTAAAGCTGGGTTTTGTTTTCTTTTCCATTCCTTAAGTTCCTCTCTCTAATTCCCTTTCTATTCCACTTTCAGTAGGAAGAGGGGTTAATAGAGAGCATCTGTCATTTGTCTAGTGAACAGCCCAGCCCTGATCCTTGACATAATGTCACTAATGCAAATATGAGAGTGACAATATTTACAAAATATACATTAGAACATAAAGCAAGTTGAAAGGGGTATCTTTCCCTGGAAAAATTATGATAAAAAATACAGCACAGTTTCTTTTTCCTGTTCTACATTTCTCTCAAAATGAAAGATAACATTTCTGGAATGGGACTACCACTTCTACATCACATTACAATAGAAATATTTGCAGCCAAACTGGTTTAGATATTGACGGGAAATATCTGAAATTTTCACAAAAGCAGATCCCCTCTGAATTTTTCAGAATTTTTTCTCTTAGATTGGTGAATAGATGAGAATCTAACTCTTAACAAAATTAATTTAAATGGAATATGCTTGACCAGTCTTATTAGAAAGGGTTGCCTAAAACTTCATTTTGTTAAAGACAAAGGCAAAGAAGGGAACACCATTATTAGTAGTTCTCATAAATAAATAACATATTGTAGGTTGCAATTTCTGTATAAACAACGTGATAATTAGAACAAAGAAAGATACAATTTGCTGATCCATACTCAAAGGAACACAGCTGACAGTTTCTTTCTGAGCAATACCTATGCTCCTAACTGAACGTATCCAGTCATTTGAATGAGCTAAAAAAACCTCTTTTGTTTTTCAAGCATCACTCTAGCTTTTTATTGCAATTCATTATTTATTTATTTGTTAAAAAGAACCTTAGCACAACTGTTATCAAGAACTGGAACTGGGAAACCTGTCATCTGATAAGCTGTAAATGAGGCAAACTACAGACTTATGCAGTTGTAACTGACAAATGTATCCAGCATTACTTCAGGATTTGGTATGGTTATGGACAATAAAATTCTTTCTTTTCACACTGTTCAAGAGAGTGATAACAAAATGAAATGACTCTCTTCTCACTAGGGAATTATTTATCAGATGATTGTCAATATCAAAAGTCAGTTTTCTTCCCCAGTATTCATTATTCAGTGATGGTTGTGGTTTCAAGTCCATTCTTTTAGTCTTATGTTCATAAAGCAATAACTAGAGAGGTTCAGCTTGCCAGAAGTATTTCAAAGCAAAATCATCCATTCCAAAACAATGATGTTCCCAAAACCTGTTCAAGCAGTGGAAAATAATTCAGCACAGGTGTTAATGTAAAATCCAGTTTGCATAACTGCATCTTCAAGACCTGGAAATTCAAAAGGTCAACATCCAGATTTTACATTGACAAACTAATTAGATAAAAAACTTCACAATTACTCAAAAAATATAATTTTACCATATATTTAGATTTTAGACAGGATTGAGTTAACTTGAATGACAAAATTACAGAATGTGGAAGTCTCTAAACTATCTTTTAACATGTCCTTGGTTAATATGAAGAAGTATTATGGATTGTTGTCTGGACGTTAAGAACTCTGATCCATCTAATTTTTGATGCATCAGAAATTTTACATAGAATTCAGAGCAACTGAAATATTAAAACATGAGATAATGAAGCCCACTCAAAAATAAACCAAAGCACCACCAAACAAACAAACAAAAAGATGATTTACCTTAATCTAAGCAAGTTTCAATTTAGGCTGAAGGATTCTTCGAGGATCATCTACTCCAAACCCTGCTCATACTAGGTACAAATTCAGTTAGAGTACGTTACTTGCTCACTGACCAAGTGAGTTTTAAACATCTCCTAGGAGGACATTCGACAACTTCTCTGGGCAGTCTCTTCCAGTGATTAACCACCTTCACTAAGGACTCTTATTCTTTAAATCCAGGTGGGATTTGCCTTATGTCCATCATATATGCACACTATGTGCACCTGGCAGATGTCCCTATGACTGCCCATTATGTACCTGTGCATGGAAATTAGATCTACCCTAGCCCTTTCTTCTTAAGGCTGAACAAACTCAGATCTCTCAGACTCCTGTGTTACATGCTGCAGCCCACAGCCACCATGGAAACTCTCCTCGAGACTCAGTCTACTTTGTCAGCATCTTGTACTGGGCAGCCCAGCACTGGATGCAGTAACCAACTTGTGGTTTCACAAGTGCCAGAAGAGAACAACCACATCGCTCAACTTGCTATGTTCTTCCTAATGCAGCCTACCCTGCCATCAGCTCCAGGGCTCACTGCTGTCTGATGTTCAATTTACTGTCCTCCAGAAACTTTTGTCTTCTATTGCCAAGCTCACAGCTTTACTATTTCTCCAAGGGGTAGAGCTGGCTCCAAGTCTGTGCTGGTATATGCAGTTATTCCATTCCAGATGCAGGATATTGCATTGCCCCTTATCCATCTCTTGAGTCTCTTAAGACCTCTTTGAAGTGCTTGTTCTTTAGTGTATTGCTTGAGCTACTCAATTTGTTGTCATCATTCAAACATGTTTTGAGTAAAGAAACTAAGACTGAAAATGAAAGATCTTTACATGTTTAAATAACTGACTGAAAGAAAGAAAATAAGAGGTAGGAATATTTTACCATTTCTCTGTCAAGTCCCATAGGGGTATATGTTGAAGTCCTTGCTGTGCAACATATCCATTACAGGACTGAAAAAGAAGCTAAACAGTCAAAAGATAGTATTTGCAGTCAGTACTGAGTTGCCTGTGATATTGAAGATAATGCTCAGCTGTAGGGAACTGCAGTCTGAAAATTTAAAAAAAAAAAAATTATAAAGGGGGAAAAACTCCAAATTTCAAACCCAGAGATCATTAATGTATACAAAGTTATGAATATATAGAAAAAAATCCCAAGATGAAATAATTTATGTTTAATAATGGCTATTGATAGTTGAGAATGGATTATTTTACAATGCAAAATACTTTGTTAGAAGTTTAGATCATAAGGATGGCTTTGTATGGTGCTCAGAGAATATTTGATATGACCATGGAAGTTCCTATTGATTTTAATGTCCTTTACCATCTAGTGTAACTACCTGATCCAAAGTGATCTTTAGTCTGATCTGGTTTGAACAGTCTTATATTCAGTGTCAGAAAAAGCCATTATATGCACATGTTATCAATGCTTTTTAAAGTAATGCTCATACAGTTATCACGGAGTGGATTCTAATGCATTTATTTAGTGATCTAACTTACTTGAAGCTAGCTCTCTTCCTAAAAAAAATTGCCAGTGCTCCTAATCTATGTAACCAAAAACTGCAAGTGTCCTTAAAGCCCAGTCTGAGAATTTCAAGATTCACTTAAAGAGGCATGATAGACATTTTATGTCATTTATTCATCCTTTACCCATAAAGCATGTCATACTTGTACCTTTTATCCTTAGTTATTAGTATGTTCATCCATTGCCTTTTAATATATTGCCATTGAACTGGATGGCAAACAATGGGCAGGGAAAATGACATGGTCAGTGCTCTAGGGATGTAACAGTAATGGATGGATGGACAGTAATGATTCACTTACTGCAATCAGTGCTACTCCCAGTCACTTTTGTGGTGCAGTATTGTCTCCATAGGAGGTATCAAATGAGAAGAGGAAAAAAAATGATAAAAGGAGACAAAACTACATAAATGGGAAGAAAATAACAAATAGCTGTGGCTCCAACCCTTCTGTTTATTACTGTTTTCTAATGTTATGAAATGGATAGATAAAAATTATCAGAAGCTCTAAAATGGAAATTAACATTTAAAAAAGGTTCAGGTTTTCTGTAGACAGGTTTGAAAAAAATAATCTATCTCTGCAATGCATTTACAACACAAGATCTCAAGATGTAACAAAGTAAGGTGAAGCAAACAGATTTTGTTCTTTCCTCCTAGAAAAGACCTGAGTCTCAGTGGACCTAGAATGATTTCTATATACAAAATTGGTCTATTGAGAAGAAGTCATTTTGTTATAAGCCTTACAGATCAGCTGAGAATTACAATAAACCCACCGAATACACTAAAATTACTTAGGTCCTTCAAACTGCAGCTTGTATAAATACGCTTCTAGTGAGGACCTACTGAGATGGGTTAAAGAATGACAAAGTCCATAAGATATGTACCAGCCTCATTAGGGTTCTGCACAGGCTTTTTCTTCCAATTCTGTCTTGGCTTTTAACCAATTTAATTTTAACTAATTATTTGCTGATACTACATTATTTTTCTTAACTTCAGCTATTTCAGCTACTAGAATAATAAAATACTGATAATATTTATTTATTTGTGATAGGTCACACTGTAAAACCTAAAGAAGAGACTAGATTAAGTAGAATTAAGTAGAAACTTCAGAGACGTTAATGAGAAGGTTTTATTTAAATTCTCATTTACAAAAGAACTTTCTCATCATTAGAATTTTGAACTTGTTAAAAAAAATTACTTAGTGACTTCACATAGTGTTTTTCAGATTTGTTTTTCTCCTTTGAATGTATTTTGCTGGTGTAATATCTGATGAGAAAGCTGTTTTACAAATAGTTTTTGTAAGAATTACTAAGCAAAATCAGATTGGTCAGGACGTGTTGAGAAAGGAATATATTTTTGATTGATAGAGGAATGAAATGCTGAAAGAATAATAAACAGTGTTCAGATAGCAGCACAAGAAGCTTTTCAACTGTTTAATAAAAACAGTTTGTTGCTATATACACATAACAAGAAACAAAATGTTATTTTAGCTTTATAGAATTTAATTTGCTAGTCTTCTGCAAATGGGCAAATACAGCAGCTGTGTTTCCAGCCATCAACTTTATAAACTTTGCTCTCATCTAGTAAAACATTCTGTTAAGTTCTTGAAATTGCAGGTAAAGATGCAATTTCTTTACATGTTTAGCAATGAAATTATGAAGAAGATACAAATGAAGGGTTTAAAATTATAGCTAGTCTTCCTGCAAAGACTAAGTGATGCATGTAATTATAATTTTACTGCCATAATAATATTTTCTAACATACATGTTTGTATATTGAAGCTCTCTATCTAGACATTAATTCTCTGTCTTTATCTAATGTAAGTTTTAAAAAATACAATTTACAATTAAACAGTATCAAAGTAAGCAAAGAATATAGACCTACTGTAAGAACTAAATGTAAAGCTGTATCTTGATAAGGCATTCTGCAGTGCAGGGAGACCTGTTCCTCTGTGGCATATGAAAAGGAGCACGGGCAGAGCAACAAACTTCTAAAAAATGTTTTGCTACTACTCCTGCTTCTACCTATTTTCCTACTAAAGCCATGCCTGATGATCATGTATAAACACAGTGATTTTTTACTGTAAAGTTAGTGCATTAAATCACTCGAAATAACCAAATTCTTTACCGCTGTATCATTTACATTACTCTTTTAAGTCAGATCCACAAGCAGTTATTTACAAGTTAAAGTAGATTCTTCACTTTCTGGGGGAAAGTTCACCATTTTTCTGTTGTGGAACTGATTTCTTTGTTTGTCATCTGAGTTTCTGCTGGATGCTTTGGGAATGCAGGAGGTTATGCATTGCCCTGGAGTTCAATAAGCTTTGGACAGATTTATGGACGAGTGTTATGCTCAAGCATAATACAGAGAGAACACAACCCATAGTCCTCCCCAGAATGAAAGTCAGTTTGAAATCTTTTCCTTTCCTCCCATCTCTTATCAAGAAGAAATATTCCATAGTATCCTCCAATGCCTTGGAATTCTTCTGCTCCATGCAAATACCCATACAACTACCTCCCACATATTGCATGTTCTGAGTGCTATTTTTCATGTGGGTGCAGCCAGTGTAAGACAGAAAGAGAAAGTCCATACAAGTCTTTGTTTAAGAAAAATCATAGTACATTCAAAGCAGGTTTTATTTTGCTTTCTGCTGGAAGACAAATTAAAAGATATATGTATCTCATAGTAATTCATAGGATTTTAATAGCTTATGAGAAAAAGTGGTGAGGCAAGCTGAAGTGTCAGTCCATGGACCAGGATAGCACCTGGAAAAGTAGAGAAATAGTGTTTGTTTTTTTGTGAAATGATTAAACTAAGTTAGTTTAATTCAGAGCAGCAGGAGCAACAGATGCTGTTGTTCAAGTTTATTTTCTTTAGTTTCCAGATGGGGTTAGAGAAATAAACATTGGAACATAAAAAAGATCTGTAAAAATGTCTTTCTAATCTTTCAGCATAGCCCAGCACTGTCCATTACAATACATATCATGTGACTCCGTGTCTTGGGCATTTGTTTTCCTCAAGCTAACATTGCTATGGAATTGTTTTATGGGCTTTTTCAGCATTAAGTCAAAGTAATTGACTTGCATATCATAGATTCCTGGAAAAAAAAAAAAAAAAAGGCAAAAAAGTATTCTCTGCGATTATAGAATGGCAGCAATACTCTGTGGACCACTGTAAAATCTTTTTTAAGTTGTTTTTCTTTTGGATTGTTTGTGATGAGATTTTTTTGGTTGGTTGCTTTTGTTTGTTTTTAATAAACCAGACAGTGTGACCCAAAGGACCTTCTGGACCATCCTGGTCACTATAATAGACATTGCTGAAACATTTCAAGTAAAGTTATCCCTGCTTTGCAGAAGGGTCCTGTAGAAAGTTAGTAAATGCAAATGTGTCAGGAATTTATCATTTTGCAAAGAAATAGGTTTCACACCACTAGTCTGCTTATAATTATGGTGATGAGACTCACACACTTACCTTCAAATCGCTTTTTCATTACTTACTTACTCCATTCTACCAAGAGCAGTTATCCTGTTCCCTGCAGAACTGAAAGACAAGTAAGAAGTGCTTGCCACATACTAGCAGTACAAAGCTAGTGCAGACAGCAAGTGGAAAGAAAAGCAAAATGCAAATCATAAAGTCTTCATCCCCAAATTTCTCTTCACATCATCAGAACAATATCCACAGAGCAAACTTCTCTGCTGCTCTTTATAAAATCAAACTGCATTGTCTCTAACAATAATTGTTCCCCCAGTATTACAGTAAGCTATAGCCAGAGAATATTCGTAACTCTGGATTCCTCCCTTACTTCTCCTAAAATAAATAAATAAATAAATAAGTTGTAGCTGCCTCCTGGCTGAAATGGCTTTAATTTTTTTTTTTTTTTATTATTCTTATTTTTATGCCTAAACTATTAGCTGAAATAAAATAATTTTAAAGGTATTATTCTCAGAAATTGTTTTTCAAATTTCCTTTTAAATGCAGATGCTTGATCTCCTTTAGGGGTTGTGGCACATTAGACACAGACATACAGCATTCTTCCATAGTGTCATTGCACCACAGGGTTGATGAGGCATCTTAAAAAGAATTACCAGGTCCCAGTGGTAGGTGTGTCCATTTATCTTCATTCCACATTATAAAGGGAATGGAAGAGGTGTACATAAAGAGCTCCAGCCAGGACAGACTAAGGGGAAAGCTCTGTGAACAATCAAGCTCAAAGAACTGAGTAACCAACCAACCAAAGAAATTGATAACCAACCAATCAAAGAAACTAAAAACTAGCAAACCCATTAAAGCATTAGCATCAAATCCTGGGAATTCAGCTGAGAATAGACCAGACAGGGATTCAGATATGTCTTCAAGTATTAGCAAACCATGTAGCTGTCCAGAACAGAATACTGCATATAGCTGTAATGATGCTGCTTATTCTGCCCGTATTAAATCCCTAGAAAATCAGAGTCGCTTAGTGAGTGAGATATTGAGTCTCTAGAGAAACCATCACTGATAACAACGACACCCAGTAACATCAGCTTTCCTTCTCTTTTCTCCCTTCATTTAGGTGGGATCAGCAAGTCCATATTCCCTGTTCTGCCTTACTGTTCCAGATCCTGTCCTTCTCATGAGATGCCTGTTATTTGTCCACCTGTTTGTGGCAGCAAAGCCCAAAATTTAATTTTGCCCTGCTGAGGACCCAAGGGCTAGCATTTGGTTTAGTGTTCTCTATTGTTTTCAAGTAATCTAGATTCTTTCAGTGTCATATCTAAAATGTGTTTAATTAGCTTGTGAGTTGTTGATTTCAGGTAACTGTTGATCACACTGACAGCAGTAAATAGGTCATTGGTAATCAGGGTCTCAGAACATTGGAAGAAGTCTAAGAATGACTGCAATTATGTAAAATCCTACAGAACCCATAATAATAAAAAATAAATTGTCCCCCCACTCTAGATGTACAGACATAAGTGGAAACAAAATGGAGAAACAGAACCATACATATTAATGAGACAGCACTATCTTGTCAAAACCCATTGTCTTCTGCCAGCTCAATCAACAAATTATTATAGAGGGTAATGTTACACTTAGGAACTCTAAATGTTTATAAACAACCTCAATCACTATACTGTATTAACTTGCCTTTGAAAGCAATAAGGTTTAATATTTCATCAGAAGAACAGACGGAGAAATTTGTATAAGATCAAACAACTACATTGAGAAAGACATCTAGTTATGTTGAATAAAAATGTTAAGTTTTAAATTAATGCATGTGATTTTTTTTTAATTTCTCAATAGCATAAATAAATAAATAGCAAGTTTCCCATGTTAGAAGATTTTCCAGAATGTAGCAACCTTAAAAACCAGTAGAAGCCCTAGGAAACAGAAATTTCTACAGACTCTTCTAGATGTCTCTGAAAGGTGTACTAGTCAATTGTAGGGCAAGCTATTCAAATCAGCCAATGTGATATATCTTTATTAGATGCAACCTGGCTTTCAGGCACATTTAAAGGACATTAATATAGAAGGGGTTTTTCAGCTCCAGTTCCCATGAACCCATAATAAATGAAATAAATACGTATTATTGTATCTGGCTGTAGTCAGTACCAGCAAGAATACTCCATACCTCTGTACTCCCCTTGGCAGCAGCCCTAAAAAGAGTTGAGCCCTAAAAACTGTTGAGTGATGGGGCTATGAAATCACCTTTACTTTCTTTTCTTTATTGTTCTCTTATTTTCCATGGCACCATAAGACAAGTTACCTAGTGACAAGCAGTATTATTCAGGAATGGTAAAGACCTATCATTTTATTTAAACACTGAAGAGAGGCAAAGCAATCTGAGCTTGGGAGTGACAGCTGTGACTCCTAGGATTTGTTGGCAGATATGGGAATGCCTTGCTTTGTGGCTTTACCAACTTCTCTGGCCTATCTGTAAAATGGAACTAATATTTTTTGATGTCATAGAGATAAGCAGTTTGAAGTACTTCAAAGATGCAAAGAACTTTAACAGTGTTAAGTATCACATTTTAGCTACATAGACCAAAGAGGACAGTTTGGAATTTATTTTTTTTTTTTCCCCAGGGAGACCCTATAATGGAAATTAAACCTGATTCTGGACTAACTATGAATCTGAAACCAGTCATGGATGGACAAACCATGTTTTCAAGGGATACCCATGTCTAAGCAGAGGAATATTAACCTATGTTTTCTTTGGAACTTGTTTTAAGGCAAGTATCTTTTTCTGCCTGTTTCTCATTAGTTTTTGTCCCAGTTCCCTGATTAACTTTTCACTTTTACTCTTTGTTTCATCAAAGTTTAAGAAACATTAAAAGGTGAGGATTATATGAAATCAATCATATTAAAATTTTCCAAGAAAATATTAAAAAAATACTAATCTAAGGCCTGAATAGAATTGAAGCCATATGTCACGGTTTAGGGTCAGGGCGGTCCCTCAGAACTAACAGACACTCTGTTAACCCCCCTCCCTCCCCAAAGGGGAAGAAAAAGGAATAAGGGATAGTTCTGTTTTCACTCAAACTGGGACACCATCAAAGCTGGAAGCACAACCCTGTGATACCACAAGAGGAGCACTAGAAATGGCCAAGTCTACAGAAGCAATTTTCAAGGAATTTCCATGCAAAATTTCCTATGTTGAATTAAAATAGAATCAAAATTGTGGAGAAAAGCATTTAAAATTACCCAAGAAGTACAAAAAAAATATTTTTATGGTAACAGTAAAGACATCTTTCCAGTGCAATGGAATAGAGCACAGAAAGACTTACAATTGATAGAGCTTGGAGAGGTGTAACTACATCATACAGCATCTAATGGAAAGAGAAGTTTAGATTTGGAAAACAAAGTAGGACATAGGAGACAGGGGATCTTGTATCAAATTATTTCCAGATCATGGACATTTCCTTTCCAAAAAGATACTGCTATTCTGCATTCTCTTATGGACTTTGTTCAGCTTGCTCAGGCATTTTTACGCTCCATTGTGTGGAGAAGAAAGTCCTGAAAGGAGCTTGCTTTGTGTAAACAGTAAAATGAAGACAGAGAAGGTGTCCCAGTTCACCATGGACATATATTTTTGCTTTAATGCAAGCAGCAGACTAAAGGTCTGAAAATCTATATTAGGGAACGCATACCTAAGCATATGCTGGTAATGGTGTAAATGGGCCTGAAAGGTCTGAGTACAGCTTATTTTGGAATAACTATAATGGAGGACACAAGGCGAATAATCAAATAACCTCACAGTATCAAATTTAGTGTTCTAAATGCAATTATGGGTAATGGATATTCGTAGGAGACTTGTTAAGACAAAGAGTGAAAATATAGAACAATAACAGATGCAAGTGTAACCACCGTATACACAATACCATAACAAACTACTAATGTAGATTTATGTTACATTTCTGTGTTTAGTGAGGTAAGTAACCAAATGTAGCACATAGAACCCTCACAAAAAGAATAAGACAAACATACTATTTCTTCACTTCCTATGTAATTTGTACCTATGGGTGAATGGAAAACAACTATCCATCATTTCTGAGCACTTGAAAACTAGGGATACCAGGTAAAATTACATAGCATCATACTTCAGGCAAAATGAAACATTCTTTTCCAAATAGCACTTAAACTGAGAAACTCTTTGCCACATGATTTTGTGGATTCTGGCTATGGATTTAAAAAAAATAAGAAAAATAAATGGAATGAGAGGCCATCAGTATTTACCAAACATAACATTATTAATACTGTATCTGGCTCAGAAAATCTCCAAATCATTAGCAGCATTCTGGAATTCCATGATCAGTCTACAGAGAGAGTATGAGGAGACAGGACTGAATTTCTGAGGATATTGGGAAAAAATGCTAAGTTTCAAAGGGTTTGCCTTAAGAAACTTCACCAGCACTACCTATAATGCATCATCTCCAGGCAGACAGTTTGAAGTAATCCACTGAGAAAAATGTATTCTGTCTGTCTCTTTCTTTTCTGAACATTGCCTTAGCTTGTGCATCCTTCTGGGAAGAAACTGAATTTATGTGACATAGTCTTATTACCAGTCTGTGAGATATGGACAAAACACTTAAAGAATTAAAGATTGTTTTTAAAAAAGGAAAGGTGCCTATTACGACTGAATATCTATGTGAAAGTTAAAGGAATTGATTCAAACTTTTTAAAAAAACCAACAAACCTACAAAAAAAACCCCAACAACCAAAACCTGTGGATTTGGATTTGAGATTTAAGATAAGATTTGATCTCAGTCTAATTATTTTTAGTTCCTGAAACAATTTACCATTGAAAATAGGTGTTTTATAATTTAAATGCCAGCATATCTATAATTCTAGAGATAAAATTGGTAGTGCCATAATATATCATGATTTTCCATTGAAAACAATTAAGTTAATTTTGCTGTCTTTCCAAGTAGTAATTTAAGTACATCTGTAAATTCTCAGAGGGAGGTAAATAAGGATTGCTTATATCACATCTATTTACTAAAAGATAAATAATGAAAATTCATACTTTGATTGTTGCTTTGTTTTTTGGGGTGGTTTTTTTTTGGTTTTTTTCTTGAAAATATCTTGAAAATGCTCATGTTACTTCAGAGCATGAGATCTATGTATTTGGAGGCTATTTGTATTTTCATCCTATGTCTCTACTCTCTTCTTCACAGCTGTCATAAATGTTCTGTAAAACTTCAAGTTTTATGACTCTAATTATATCTAAAATGCTTGTGTAACTAATATCTAAGTATATTGTTAGCCTGTGCACAGCTAAATGAACATCTAGAGAAATTGCAATACTTCTTCGTTTGTAAATTTTATAATTACACACTGAATTGTATTAGATGTTAAAAAAAAATTACGCATACTTTACAATTCCTGAACTAATTTAATGAGTACACAGTGTCAGAACGGATTCACAGTTTCTGCTGCTCAATGGCATAGGTATCACAGTCCACCTCAACATTTTATCAGAGGGTAACCTATTTCTTGTACTCAGAAATACCAACTCAAATGTATTATCAACTGGCTTATTTGTAATTTAACCATGTGCAATTAAAATAAATAATTTGTGCTCAAATTTTATTTAGAAATAATGAAAAGAAACCCAGAATTATTCTACAAATTTAATTAAAAATAATCTGTTATTTCCCAGACAGGCAAAATATATTCTCCTTTTATGCCAACTTAGACTACCTTACATACCAGGAAGATAAAAACATCTAAAATTTTTCACGGGGGGAGACAACATACTCCTGTTTTTTGCCATGCTGGTTGTGGCAATCAACCCTTCAAAGTTATCTAGTCTTTTCTCCTCTGAAGTAAAGGAACAAAATCTCGTTATTCTCACTCTCAGACTGTTCTGCAATATCTAACATTTTAGATGTCACATGGTTTAGAGTTTGTTGGTGTATGTACCAGGGCCAGCCCTGACCTTAACTTGTATTTTCAAGGCATTTTTTGGGGATATAGAGCCTTTGTCTAAATATTTTTTATCATTGAGAAGTATCTCCTGCTTACCACAAATAAATAACCTTCTTCCTCAAACTCCTAAAAAGCTTAGGTAAATGTCTTTCTCAGAATCTCACTAATTTTTTCCGCTTTCTCATTTTATCTGTTGTTCCCACAGACCTTTCTAAACACATTGATGTCTTATTCAACAATAAAAATAAAAGGACAACATAAATGGAACGTTGCTTGAAGAAGAGACTGACATTTTCAAGTTCAGTGCCCTTCACTCTTGTTCCTCTCCCTTGAAAGTTTTCCTTCATGGAAAAATTCTATGGTGCATCTCTGTTAAAGGAGGCAAAACAAACCCATTAGACTCTTCAGGACTTATCCAGCCTAAACTATTCTAAATGGTTGAAAAGACAGGCGAATTAGAGCCTGAACTTCAGTAACCTTAGAGCTTCTTTGCCAAGCAAATCTATGGTCAGTTCTAGTGGATGATCATGGATGACTTAATTTTTGCAAAGTCAATCTGTTTTTTTGGTGGAGTATTTTTTATGCTTGAAGCTTCTTAATTAGCAAAGATTGACTGCATTGACCTGTACTAGTGCAAAGCCTTTGACACTGTCTCACATGACATCCCGCTTTCTAAATTTGAGCAACACAGACTTGATGGATGGACCACTTGATGGATAAAGAATTGGATGGATGTTTGCACTCAGAATGTTGCAGTCAATGACTCAATGTCCAAGTGGAAACCAGTGATAAGTGGTGTTCTTCAGGTACTGGAACTGTTTAACATCTTTGTCAGTAACATAGACAGTGGGATCAAGTACACTCCCAGAAAGTTTGTCAACAACACCAAGCTGTGTGGCAGGAAGGGATGGCATCCAGAGGGATCTTGATAGACTTGAGAGACTGGCCCAAGCAAACCTCATGAAGCTCAAAAGGACAAGTGCAAGGTCCTGCACATGGGTCCAGGCAATCCCAAGCACAAATACAGGCTGGGCAATGGGTGGATTGGGAGCAGTCCTAAGGAGAAGGACTTGGGGGGGTGCAGGCTGATGAAAAGCTCAACATGAGCCATCAATGTGTGATGCAGCCCAGATCCAGGGGCTGGAGCACCTCTCCTATGAAGACAGGCTGAGAGAATTGGGCTTGTTCAGCCTGGAGAATAGAAGGATCTGAGGAGACCTTATTATGGCCTTCCAGTGCCTAAAGGATGCCTACAAAAAGTCAGAAAGGGACAATTTTCAGGGGCCTGTTTTGATAGGACAAGTAGCAATGCCTTTAAAACAAAAGAGGGTAGGTTTAGCTTAGACAAGAGGAGGAAGTTCTTCACTCTAAGGGTGGTGAGGCTCTGGAACAGGTTTCCCAGGGAGGTTTTTGATACCTGCTCCCTGGAAGTGTTCAAGGTCAGGTTGGATGGGGCTTTGACAACCTAATCTAGTGGAAAGTCTCCTTGCCCATGGTAACCCAAACCATTCTATGATTCTATGATTTGAGAAAGGGAATATCTCTCTTAGTAAAATTTGTTCAGTCTGTGCTACCATAACTTTGGGATCACAGCCAAGCATGAGAGACAAAAAATAAGATAAAAAAAGCTATACTTCCCTAATGGAATTAGCTGCTTGCAAGAAATATGTAACCTGTATTATAAAAACATTCCAAATTCCTGTTTTGTAGAGACAAATTTTCCAAAATTGTCACAGATTAAAATATCAGAGTGCTACCAATCATCTGCCTATATTCAATTACAATATTTTGGAATTTCCTGATCCAAGTACCAGTTCCTCATGAAAGTAAAGATATTCCATCTGCCTTGAGTACAACACCCAAGAGAGGGAAGAAGTTGGCCTGCCGCAGCCCCTCTTCTAAGATTACTCTTCTGTTGGCAGGAGTGCATCCTCTTCTGACACTAAGGGAAATTATGATAAAGGCAGACACATAAGAAAAAGGAAAACAAACAAACAAACAAAACCAAACACAAACAAACAAAAACCAACAACATCAAGAAAACCAAACAAACAAATTAATTAATTAAAAATAGACACCCTGAAGTGAAAATAGTTCCTCTGCCTGTATTTGCTGCTCTAAACCAAAGGCTTCTGGCTATATGACATGGTTTCAGGAACTACATTTCCCTTCTTGGGCAATATTTTATAGATGCGACCCCAAGTGACAGAGTTTATCAGGAATATACCAATAATGAGACTTGTAAGGGTTGTTTCCAGGGTTTACAAGTGAAAACTGGATTGGATGTGATTTATGGAAAGACAGAATTCAGGCTGTAGAACAGGAGGAGTATTTGGGATCTTGAAGGCAAATGGAAGGAGAGTGAGAAGAGAAACCATAGAGGAATATAGTCTTAAAAAAAGTCTTTTCAGCAGAGATAGGTAGGAAGGTAGGCAGCCTACCAGAAGGACTTAAAAAGGAAATAGGTTAGTAGAATATATATAAAATGTAAGAAATTAGAGATGAAAAAACCACAGGTGATTATGCCTAAAGCATTATATTCAAGAATCAAAATGAGGAGAAAAAACACAGGCTATAAAAATATTGGTTAAAGTGATATACTACCTTCACTTGTTCCTTTTCAGAAACATACTGGCTGACACTTTTACATATATTATATTTTTATATATTTCGTCAATGTCTGACACTAACTGATCCTTGCAGTTTGTGAGGAAACACATCTCAGTTTGCAACATCACAGAACTTTTCTGTGTCTCAGTTTCTGAACAATGGATTTTTCTTTGTCCATTTTCCATTGCGACCCAATCTAATTTTTACTTAGCAGATTCTTCCTTCTTTTGTGAAAACACTGGGTAAAGTTCAAGAAAAAACAAGATTTGTTCTAGCAAATTAAAAGACTAGGGTCTTGATGACAAAATCAGAAATAGGGGTCCCATGACAGAAAACAATCAAATGAAAAAACAAACAAACAAACAACAAAAAAACCCAAACCAAAACAAGACAAAAAAAAGAGCTGTTTCAGTACTTCACCTAACTTAGCATCTGGATAACTTCTCTGCAGTTGTGTAGGCCTGGATCTGTTCAATGTAGATTGCACTTTTTATCTTTATTTATTTATTTATTTAATGTGCTGTTTTCTTCATTTTTTTCTTGGTGTTTTGTAATCCATTAGGACAATAGTTTGAGTAATGGAAATGTCATATATATGGCTGCAATAACTGAAAGTTTTTCACTTTAGATATAAACTACATCTTCAGTGTGGGCTCTTAGGACTTGCTAATTTTAAGTAAAGTTATCTTTCCTCTCCTTGGAGAGATATTTCGAGACCATATGATTGCTACACTAATTTGTGAGTGGTATCTCTTATAATGTTTATATTATCCTCACATTTTATTAAAATTAATCACAATCTCATTGTTATTTCTTCAGAGTGGCTACACAGAACATAATAGATTACCTGACAGACATTTTTTAATTCATTCCATTAACTTTTGGCATTTCAGGACCTGCCACATACTATGAAGGAGAGAATTTCTGAAGAGAAGGGGAACAGGACATTAAAACAGTTCTATCCCAATCTGAATATTAGATCAGATTACTGACAAAGAAACACTGTATTCTACTAGGGAGTAGCCTTACTCATTGGGTCCATGGTCATCTGAAACTGCTTAATTGTTAACTTCTTCACTGTTTGTTTTACACCCCTCCATCTGCCTTTCTAGAAGACAAATCTACTTAAGAGAGAGCTAATCCTAAAAAATATTGATGCCAGTCAATCTTAATTCCTTGGTTTCAGAGTCAAATATTGGTCCTGCATCATCTGTCATTTAGACACATTGATGTAATCAACAGAAGATTGAATGAAAAAAAGTAGAATTTACAAGATGTAAAGGTGTGCAAAGAGCACAAAAGGCAAATTAGAAGAAAGTGTTAATGGTAAGTTTGTTGTAATAGCACTTTGAAGCCATTGTGCTAGATGTGATTAAAGTACAGAACTAAAATATAAACTTGGCTTGCACAAAGCTTGCAATAAAATTTTTAAGATGAGATGACAAAACAACATGCCAGACAGCAGGGGAGAAAGAAAGGAAATTCTGAGTTGATGTTCCCTCGTAGTACTGGAGAGGCTAATTATTGGAAAGTAATAGATAGTATCATCATTTTTTCAGGATCTTAAATGCAAAGGAGGTTTTCAAAGAAGGAAAAACAGTGAAGATTAAAAATCATGTAATAAAAAACGAGAAAAAGAGAAGAGGTGATACTCATTGTCCTACACTACATTCACAAAACCAGTTCCAAAATCAAGGAGTACTTTTGTCCTCAACTTGGGACTTTCTGGACATATTCTTAGTGTTATTTCCTGTAACTTTTATCATCAATTCACTGACTGTAAATTACTGAAGTTACCAGTAGGTTTCACTAAATATTTTTCTATTTTTTATAGTTACTTCATTGAAGAAGAATTAATCACAAAAATTGCAATAAATTTTTCAGCATTTCCTAGAACAATCAGATGTAATAAATATATGAAGTTAAACTCTTTATGTTGTTCTTAAAATAATTGTTACTTATTAAGGGAAAGATGCCCATTAGTTATTCCTTGTGAGAGTCCAGAGTTTATTAACACATATTGAATAAGAAGTATTCAGAATGCCACTGCAACTAAATGAATAATGAGGACTCTATTTGCTGTGGTTTCTGTTGCTATCAAACTGGGGCTTTTTCTTTAAAGTAGTCTACAAAATATAGCTCTGATTTTTCTGATCTTCAATGACAGGAAGAATGGATGTTTCTATTCTCCAATGTGGAAGGTCATGAGTACACTAGAAGAAGCGCCATATGAAAAAAGGATGAATTGTGCTATTTCATAGAAGAAGGCAAGTTTCAAGGAAAATGCTTAACTGTGCTAGGCAAACAATCTCAGCCTCTTCAGTGACAAATGCAAGCACTCCTGTTTCAGTGCAGTACTGTCTAATTCCAGTATATTATCTCTAACAGTAGCCAATGCTAAGGCATCTTAAGCATAAATAAGAAAATGAAAAAAGTATGCTTTTACTTACCACACACAGGCAGTTCCAATTACCAAACACACAGAAAGTCCCATGTCTGCACAGCCTGTGGGATAAAGCTTAAAACTGATTTCCTCAAAGTTGAACAATATTATTCATGGTAAGGGTGAGGGTAAGTCATCTTTGCTCTGGACTTTCACATGTCTCAGGAACCTGGGATTCCTGAAGACAACTCTTACCAGTTAAGACCAAGATGAAGAAGGTTTTGATTACCTCAGCTTTTTCCATGTTATTTGTCAACTCAGCAGTGGGTTCATATTTCCCTTAGTCCTCCTTTTGCTGCTGATGTACCTGTAAGAACCCTTCTTATTGGCCTTTATGTCCCTTACCAAATTCAGCTCCAGGTGTGTCTGCTTTGACTTTCTGAACCTGATTTCCTCATGTTCAGACAGTCTGTCTCTACTTTTCACAGGTGACTTTTCCCTGTTTCAACCTCTTGTATGCTTCCTTTTTATGCCTGAATTCAGTCAGAATTTTCTTTCTTACCCATGCAGGTCTGCTGCTGGTTCTGTTCAACAACACTGGCCATATTTCACCTTGAAGGAGGTGAACGCTGAATAGTAACCAGTTCTTCTGGACCTCTTTTCTCTCTGGGGCTCTATCAGGTTATCATTAATGTAATCCAGAAACCTCCTGGATTGCTTGTGCCCTGCTGTATTGTTCTTTCACAAGATAATGGACAGCCTATACCACCTTAGGTTCCAAGTTCAGGTTAGATTTTGAGTTTTTAGATATATATGAAATTAGGCAAGATGAATCCACTTGTTTATCTATTACAGGATAGCCTATAATACCAGAAACCCCATAGAGCTATTGTTACTCCTATGTTCTTATACAGGAATACATAATAAATGGAGACACTATCCCTTCTTTTCTATCTTCCAGACATCTTCTCTGACAGAAGGGAAAGAACTGTCAGGGGGCAACAAACTACTGTTTCTTTCATTTTGAGTGTACAATTTCAGGAGTTACTAAGATTTTTTTTCTTTCATTATCACAAGGTTCAACTTCATGTCACAACTAACCTTAGTTGTACATCTATTGTGAAAGCCTATTAGCCATAAAAAAAAAAAAAAAAAGTGCTTTTTAAAAATTTTTCTTTTCTATCTGAATTCCATTTAAAAAATGATTAAAAAAATCTACACCAGGCCTGTTTATGTCCAGGGAGGTAATTCTGAAATATGTAATCCTCTGAATCAATAAAAGCATCAGCCTGAAGTTAGAAAGCTGTAAGCTATTCATCTCCTGTACTCTTCTGTAAAGGAGCTGAGGAGGAGACATTATTTTAACATATTGCTATCCAAAAGCTGAAGTATGAGCACAGTAATTGTTATTAATTGTTATTAATTATTTGTTTTATGATTGTGTTATGAAGTGAAAATAAAGCACTCTCCAACTACAACAAATCCAACTCCCAATCTCAGAGTTACATTTAAAACATGAATCTGTTTCCCTGGGGCTGTAATTGTAAGAGTTGGATAGCACTTTGATGGAAATCATCTGACTTTGTTTCTCTTCTTTGGCTGGCCAGCAGCTTACTAGCAACACAATCTGTAAGGATTTCTTAATTTGGACATACTATCTACACCACATGAATCTGTTCCTTGTAGTGCTGTTCTCACTGGACAAGTACTGTCAATATCTACGAGTTCAGAAACTCAAGTCCTGATCTCGAAAAAAAAAAACCCAAACAAAACAACTAAAAAACCCCAACTTTAGGACAGAAAAGGAAAGCACTATTGATTCATGGTTGATTGTGCTCTAAAATAAAGGCCAAAGGTAGAAGGAAGACTGAGGTTATCATTAGTTTACTCCAGCTTTAGTCTTTACTGTATGTCAATAACTAAGTATAGTCTGGCTAGTTTTTCTGTGTGCTCCAACTATAACTCAGTGGCTGAAAATTGGTTTTTATAATGGATCTCTCTTTTCCTTACCAGTGAACAATGAGTTCTAATTCAGTGCAATTCAGTGTCATCTATGCAATAGGAATTGATGATCTGCTCTTTCACCTTTTTCTGTTCTTTGTGACAAACTAATCTGATTAACCAGAAAATTAAAACCAAGTCTGGAGGAGCCAGACCAAACTCAATAAAAAAAAAAAAAAAAAAAAAAAAAAAAAAAAAAAGAAGAAGAAGAAGAAGAAGAAGAAATTGCATAAATACTTACTTGGATCAGACAAGAATTTTGACAAAACCTTAACTTTAAATCATAGTAACTAATCATGCATGACATTGTTCAAAATGACATACAACACATGGTTAAACACAGATGTGAAAAGGAGTCAGCACAAATTCAAAAAGAAATAAAAACAGGAGTTATAAACTCATAAAGGGTGTGATTATCCTTTCAATTACATAACCTACCTGAAAACTTCCACTGAATTAATGAGGGCAAACTGCCATCTTCTCCAAACAATGAATAAAAAAATAATAACAATAACACAGCAGAAACTAGAAATCATACTGCTGACTTAGGTGACAAATTTCACACCTGGAATAACAAACAGCAAAGAGAGTGAACACTTTGAGAAAATCATACATACTGTAAATTGCTTACAAATAATACTTAGATATACTAGCAAAAGAATGGATAAAATGTGTTAGAAGTTTCAAAACCTCAATATGGAACTGTTTCTGTACTGTCAAAGCACAGAATTTTCCACATCGAACTGAGCTACTAATATCTCACAAAAATTATAACATTCCTGAAAAGAGTGAAAAATGTAGTACCTATCTGGTTACTGAGGAGGAAAATATTTACTGTTTCACAAAAGTCACCACTTTATGTCTTGAAGAATCATACTGTATTTCTCTGCTCTTTCATAAGTTATTTGGACTAAAGAAATTAGTGACTCCTTTTAAAATTACTTCATTCCACTGATAGACATGAAGTAAGTGTTTAATCCTACAGTATTCTTCACTTAGAGAATTCTGTTGACCTCAGAACACAACTCTGGATATACACAAGAATAGTAACTTTTACGTATTTTTTTCCCAAAGGCCCTTGCTGAGGCTTGCCCAAGTAAAAATTATATTCATCTTTTTCTATCGGGTTATAGAATATAAAAACCAGCACCTTAGAGTCTGAGCTTTGTCTGCATTCATTTCTACTATGTGCAAGAACTGTAATGAGTTGGCATTGAATTTGGATTTCACTGATTTAGGAAGAAAGATTAAAAGTCTTCACCTCACTGAAGCCCTGAGTTACACTGCAGTAATTTCCTTTTTAAACCATGAGCAGTGATTATTCTGCATCATAGATGTAGCATGGGAAGGCTAGTTATGCTTTGATTCTCCTTACTGCTCATATGTCTCTCACTCTCAGACAGATATTATTCTCCTGGTATCAGGGACTTTAAAAACAAAATAAAAAGATGAGCCTACAAAGGGTTTTAAAAAAAGGGAACTGTCTTGTTGATTACATTACATTCCCTTGGGCCTTTATCCAAAGCCCACTGAAATCAATGGATAGAATCCTATATACTTCAGAAGACTATAGGCCCTCATTTTCTATCTGTTCCTAGTGATATACAAAAAAACACCTTTTAAAATTGTGAAATAGGGTGAGGTAGGGTGGGTAGAGCCGTTCTGTTCTTATTTGTGAGGAATCCATGTAAACAGGCACTTCAAAATTATGTAATATCAAATGTAACTACAAAAATATACAAAAAAACCAAACCAACAAAAAAACACTAACCAAACAAATAAACCCACACCACAAAAGAAGAGAAACCTCAACCAAACCATAAAATACAGTAATATAGCTTTCATTGTCCTTGGGAGGAAACAAAGTTATAGGTGTAAACTGATAGTCCCTCAAAACATCTAATCATCCACAGTGCTCTTCCAGCATACTCACCACAGCTGAATTATCACAGATAAGGATGTTACAGGGTTTCTAATCCTTCCTTCTAAGTAATCTGAAAAGACAAGAAAAAGCACTCATCTAAGTACCAAAATTTCCTGAACTGGCATGCTGAATATCAACTTAATAATCTCATTCCTCCTTCATCACCTCCTCAAAAAAAGCAGAATTTTTACTTGCATTTTCAAATAAAGTTTAATCAAAATATGAGGGTTATGGCCTCAAACTGAGAAAATTTTTCTAACCCTAACGAGTCAGCCACCAGTTAAGACTCTGAGAGGTTTCTTCTTCACAGAAAAGAAAAGAAAAAAAAA
>JANIJG010002433.1:0-17415 GCA_024611175.1 Megaceryle torquata
GGTGGGGCGGGCGGGAGCGCGAGCGCGGCACCGCCCCCCCCCCGCCCCGCGCGCCGTCGCCGCCCGCCGCCTGCCGCCGTCTCCCCCGCGCCTCCAAGATGACCGGGCAGCGGCGGGGAGGCTGCCGCAGCCCGCTGGTAGGTACCGGCGGGGCCGCGGGGGTGAGCGGAGCCGGGCCGGGCCCGGCCCGGCCCGACGCCGCGGGAGGGGGAACCGGGCCCGGCGGCGGAGCGCGGGGCCCCGGCGCGGCCCTTCCCGGGGGTTTGCAGCAAGTGGCGCCGGGGCGGGGTGGGGGGGCGACGGGCTCCCGGCTTTCCCGGAGCCGGTGCCTGGTCCCGCCGCCCGCCCCGCGTCTCCCGGCTGCGAAGCGCGTTGGCCAACCCGGCCCGGCGGAGCAGCGGGCGGGGGGGAGCAGGGAGCCGACCCCTGCCCCTGTTCCGCGGCGGGCAGCGGGCACCCCGCGTCCTCTTCGGGCCTCTCTTCGCTAGGAACCGTCCTGCCGGGAAGCAGCGGTGCCCCACCGGCGGGAGCGGGTCTCGCTCACCACGCCAGCCCCGCTGCCCGTAGGGTTAACGACCCATCGCCCCCCACCCCCCCTCCCCGATACCCCCGGTACAGCCCGGCCCATCCCATCCCTCCGGCCTCCGAGCCTGGGGACCTCATTTTAAACCCGGCTTTTTTCGGTTCCGCGCTCCCGCAGCTGCCGGCGGGGAGCTCGTTGCGGAACCGCTGCCTCCCGCCTGCCCCCGTTCTCCTCCCCGGCAGCGTGTCACGCCTTCAGTCGCGATAAAGTTTAGTGAAACGAATGAGGAAAGGTAACGGGTTCTGCTGGGACCGGTGTCGCTGGGAATGGCGTGGAGCGGGAGGGAGGGAACGGGCGTGCGTGGCGTGTGTGCCGGTACCGGCAGACCCCGCCGCACCGGAGTCGGGCACGTCCCGGGTGTACTGCTCTGGGGGGTTACTGTCCGCGTTCCTGGGGTGTTGTCGCTGGTCTGGAAGCGGAGGGTGCTTTTGCCTGCGCTGAGGATCTGTTGAGCTGTTAGAAAATGTGAGAGCGCGCAATCTCCTCGTGCTTCATTTACGTGTCTTGTCTCCAAAAGCATTAACAGCCTCTTTTATTGCCCTGATGGGCGCAGCTGAAGATGGTCCTAGCGTTGCTCAGGTGGCAAAGGCCTTTTCTGCTCAGCGGGTGGTGGAGTTTCTGCAGAGGGCAATGGCTCTTGTTGCTCCATTGCTTCCTCAAGTCTGGACACGCCGGGTGTTCATGGCTCCGGCTCTGCCTGTGCTGCCTGCCTTTGGCCCAGGCCTCCGCACACCCGCTGCCGAGCCCTGAAACCTCCACTGAGCCCTGAAACCCACTGACCCTTGTTGGAAGGTGCCTTCAGGGTGACAGGCTCTGCTTGAGGAGCTGCTGCAGCCAGACCGGAGCTGGCAGCGCTGTGGTGCCAGCCGGAGCCCTGCCTATCACACCAGGGCACTGCCTGCTCCTGGGTGCATCAGCTCAGCAGCTGGGTGTCCACCAGGCAGTGTCTGGCCAAGCCAGGCAGCACCGATGGTCTGTTGCCCTGCATGCAGGCGGCTGAGCAGAGGCTCAAGCTGCTTCTTTTCCCTTATAATGAGATGAGCAGTGCCCTTCCTTTTGTCTGTCCGTCCTTCCCTCCCCCTGCTCTGGTGAGGCGGTGGGTGCCCAGTGGCACTTGGTGTGTGCTGGAGCAGGGCCGTGCTGGGGCTGCTTGTAGAGGTCTGGGTGTGGGCAGAGCCCCCCAGTTTCTCTGGGTGCCGTGGGCTCTGTGGTGCTGTGTTTTCTGTGGCTGCCAGGAGTGCAATTGAAACTCTTCGTGTGGCCCTTGCCCCAGCGAAGGGGAGATAAAATCCTCCACAAAAAGGGAGGAGTGGAGGCTGGTGGTGGTGGTCGCCCTGCCCCAGGCAGCGGTGTTGGGATGCTTTCCCACCCAAGGGGGGATTCCTTGAGGATGCTCCTGAGAAAAGGGAGCAAGTGAGGTAGAAATAGGCAGAGGAGGCGTGAACATCAGCGGCAGGAGCAGTCGTGTCGGTTCGGGCAGGTGGTGTTATTGCTCCAGCACCCTGGGTGTGCCGGCTGCTCCACGAGCGATTTGAGGCAGGTCTGTGGCCTGCGGAGCCTTTTGCGGTCTCTGGTGAAAGCGTGTGCAGCCAGGGTCCTGAGACCTGCACGGCCCGTTCTGGAATGGTGCTTGGGAAAGGGGACGGAGCTGCAGTGGGTGGCAAGTTCCCTCCCTGGCAGGGCGAGTGAGCAGGTGAGTGCACAACAGAGCCCTTGCTGGCACTTGGTGCAGCTCAGGGGGGACACACGAGCCCATGTTCTGTGTGTCCTTGCTTGTTTGTGAGCAAGGTGGGATCAACCTGGAGACCACCTGAGATTGACAAATGACTTATTTTTAAAATTGGGATTGCCATGTCTTGGTCACCCCCTCAAGCGTATGGGGAGGATATTTCTGGGTCTGCATTTAGGTTTCTCTTCCTCAATCTTCTGGGCTGTGGTCCTGAGGTGGGTTTCTGTGCTGCCAGGGCTGGGGGCCACAGGACTGTCTGCAGTGGTGGGGGAGGGCAGGGAGTTGAGCCTGTTAGTTCAGCTTCTGACTTCTGGTAGTCCTTGCATCTCAGAGGCTGGTTGCCATGAGGCAACCAGGGACCATGAGGGACCATGGATCTCTCCCGTCCCATTGGTGATGCTGGAACCAGAACTTTCTCTGCAGGCTGCACAGGCAGTTCTTTAAATGAAGCTAATATGCCGTGTGATTATTTTGTACCTCTGGAGGGAGTTTCTGTTTCCAATAACATACCCACCTTTGCTCCCTTGAAATCTCTTGCGGGCTGGTGCTCCCGTCTCCGGGGCAAGCTACCAGAGTGCCTCAGGAGGGTTTGTGGCTGCAGAAGGTGCTCCCTGGGCGCCTCCCTCAGAGGGACAAACAGCCTTGGGGAGGTTTGGGGTCAGGGTTTGAACCTGTGCTGCTTACTTTCCTTGGTTTTTAACGTCCTTCCCCTGGAAAGTGAGTGTGTGTCACAGCCTAATGAGCGCCTGCCGGTGCCGTCATCGCCTGCAAACGAGCAGCTCCGTCGGCCTCTGATTAATAAGGGCACGCGGTGGGGAAGCCGATGACTGGCCTCCCTTGGCTGCCTCTGCCAGTGCCACTGCCTGCCAGCGTGGAGCCCGAGGTCCTGAAAATGCCAGGGCGTGAGGTCACCGGTGGGGAGAATGGGGCGTCTGTGTGCAGCTGAAAGCTGCCTTGTGCGGCGCGAGGGCGGCGCGGCTGCCGGCGAGCCCTGGGCAGCGAGTGTCGCGTCTCGCGCTCGGATCCTCTGCTGCCTTCCTGTTTTCTTACATGCGCCTGCCAGAAATCATCTCCTTGGCTCTTTTTTGCCAGCAGCCCAAGACCTGCCCCTTGTCCGCTGTCCGTTCCCGAGAGGGGAACGGTGCTGAGCCTGAGCTTGTGGCTTGTGTCATCCTTGGGGGTGTCATGGGCAGAGCTGGGTACGCCGCAGCCCCATCTGTGCGGGGTGGAGGCGATGGGGCCCTGACGGCATCAGTGAGATTTGCCGTGCTTGGTGCCTTCGGCATCTGCCCTCCCCCGTGTTCCTTGCCCCAGCCGGCTGGGGAGCAAGGCCGGTAGCAGAATAGCTTCTTTTGTGCCTCTGGACGCCCTGCCCTTTCTCAGGAAATGGCTCATTGTGTTCTCTGGCAGCACCGGGCTCCCTCGCTGCCTCTGCTCCGTCCCTGCGCGTGGGCTGCCTTTGGCCCTGGGTCCTGGCGTGTCCTGCATCTGGGGGGCACTGGCTGGATGAGGACATCCTTGCCCTTGTTCAACCGGGGCTTCCAAGGCAGGCCTCTCCCACTGGTAGGCAATGCCCACCAGCACTGTGGGGAGAGGAGTGGGTGCTGGTCCTTGGGACCACCCCGGTGTGGGGATGGGGCTTGGTGATGAAGTGCTTGGCATGCCCTTTTGCTCTGTGCTGGGTGACAGTGGGCCCTGCAGGGCTGGGGTCCACCTGGAGCTGGTGTGGGGTCTCGGGATGGGGGTCAGGCATGCCTGCTTCTGAGTTTGGACCTCGTCTTGTCCTCTCCCCGTGCCCTCTTTCAGCTCTGTGGTGCCTAGCTGGCTCGTCCCTACATCACCAGCTGGGCTTGGCTTCTTCCTGAGCAGACCAGGCCATCATGCCTTTGGCCACCAAAGGGCAGGAGACATCCCTCTGCTGCCCTTTCCCCCTGCTCCTCTCCTGCCTTTGGGCTCCTCCTTGCAGCCAGGCTCAAGCTATTGTTCCTCTCACGTCCCTCCCACCCTGGAAATGACCCCTCACCCTCCCCTGTGATGTCCCCTTCTGCTCAGTGCTGTTTGTAGGGGACAATCCCGTGTCCCCTGGTGTCATGCCAGTGCCTGCTACCAGAGCTTGGGGCCGGTGAGGGGACACTGCGCTGTGGCAGGTGCCACAGCTCCCCCATCACCCAGGTTCCTGGGCGAAGCTCTGCGGCTGCTCCTGGCCTCAGCCAGGGCTGCCCTGGGATGGTCCAGCCACGTTTTGGGCAGTGCTGATCCGGGGGGGGTCGTTGAAACTGAAGTGGAAGTGGCTGGTGGAGGCCATTTGCGGATAAAAACCGTGGTTATTATTGAAAACTACGCTGGCTGGGACGTGTCCAAGTGGAGAGCCCGTTCGGGAGCCTGCTGCGCAGCTGCCTGCCCGTTCCCGCGGGGTGTTGGTGGCTGGAGTTGTTTCCTTTTGGGCATTTCCTGCGGGATTTCCGCACTGGGAAGGAAGAGGGTGCGGGTGGGATCTGGTGAATGGGATTTGCAGCCACAGTGCCCTGCGGGTGAATGGGGGATGCTCACTCCTGCCTGCGGGTTGAAAGCAATGATGGATTTTTTTTGTCTCAATATTTGAGAGACTAAGTAGAAGTGGGTGGTTGTGTGGGCTTTTTTTGTCGTTTGGGTTTTTTTGGGGTTGTTTTTTTTCCACAGTTGCAGAGTTGGATGCTGTGAGCCCTCAGGTCTCAAAACTGTTTTGTTTGGTTTTTTTTTCCTATATATATATATCTCTGCTTGGGAGGGAAAAGGAAAACCCAGCAGCTTGTGAAAAGCCATCATGAGAAATAATAGGAGACCTGCTAGGGGAGAGGGAAGCTGAGGGTGAGTCCAGGGGGTGGTTTGTGGAGAAGATTGGGCAGGTCAGCGTGCCAGTGCCATGCGGGAGGCACTCGGCCTCTGTCAGGAGCACTGGGTCTTTCCCAGCTTTCCGTGGCTTGGGATCCCGAAGCGAGCTGGGCTCTGTGCTCTGCGGAGTGGTGTCGCTGCCCTTTGTAACCGGAGCTCATCTCGCAAGGGAGTGAATCGCTGGGTCTGTTTGCTCGCTCGGTTTGCAGGTGCAGGAGCTAGACTGGGGTGGGGCAGTGCCTAGAAATTAAATTTTGTTTTAATACACAAACCTAGTTTTGAATTGGTTGACCGAAGTGGAAAAAATTAACTTCAGACAGCAGGCAGAGGCATTCCTGAGGTGGGACCGAAGCTCGGTGCAATGAGGTAAGCTGGCTGGAGATCCGCTGGGGAGTGAGGAGCAGAGGGGTACACATGCTGCCCTCGGAACACGGCTGGGCAGCATCCTCCGTCAGCGACTCGGGGATGCCGTGGGATAGATTTTTCTGAGAGGCACAGAACAAGTTGAACAGAGATGACTGTCAGAAGAACCCCACTAAATCTGGTTGCATAACAGCTGATTAAAATTAGGCAGAGTAAATTTGGGAGAGCTGGTGGCTGGGTGCTGTCATATGCCCTGGGTCCAGCGTCCCCCAAGCAGCTGGGCTTACGGCTGGGGGGGGAAGAAATGGGAGGGAATAATAAACCACTCTGGAGCTGGGATGCTGCAGAGGGAAGGGACTCTGGGGATGTGCACGCTCCTATGGTTAATGCAATGGGTGGATGTTGGACATGGCTAGGCCAGAGGGGACAGAACTGTTCCAGGCAGTCACAGACGAGCTGAGCAAGGAAAGCATCCTGTCCTACCCTTGGGAATGGTGTCAGTCTTTTAGCCCGGTGCCTGTGAGGGCAGTGGTGGTGTCCAGAGGAGTCGTTCCACATGGTCAGTGTGGCTCTGCTGCCTGCTCAGCTCTCGCTGGGCAGTGTGGATGAGCAGCAAGGCATGGATTTTGTATGGGCTGCATGATGAATTGCTGGGAAAAGAGAGGTGATGCTCCCGAAATGTGCTCCATCAGGGTCCGAGGGTGTCTGGCCAATAGGGAAAATCCCCGGGCAAACCTGAGCTGGCAGCAAAACACAGTGGCTTGTTGTGTGTGACCAGGCTTTTCAAGGGGCCTTTTTGACCTTGAAACTGCTGGTCTCAAGGTCACCCAAGGGTTTCTGACACCTGTGAACAAGCCTTTTGTTGGCTATGGTGACGTGATACCCCCCCCCATGCTCCCAGAACAGGTCCCACTTGGCATCAGTGCAGCTGTGGGGACAGTAGTGTGGGTGTCCTTGGGGCACGAGACCTGTCAGCATGGCTGTCTCTGGGGTTTTCTCTGACCCCAGCTCTGGGGCTGCAGCTTCTGCCAAGCCCAGCACGGCTGTGCTGCCCTGCAAGGCTCACCTGGATTACCCCTGACATGGAAGGAGAGCTCTGCTGCCTTTTCCCAGTTCCTCCCATCTGCTTGGGATGGTGGGATGCTCCAGGTGCAGAAGGAATCCAGAAACTGGATTGTTGCAGAAATAGAATTGTAGAATGGTTTGGGCAATAAGGCACCTCTAAAGGTCATCTAGTCTGGCCCCCCTGCAGCAAGCAGGGACGTCCTCAACTAGATAGGTTGGCTCAGGCCGTGGAAAGGCATTTTGTTTATCTTGAAGCATTCGAAGTGTTCTTAGGGCTGGCGCTGGGGAGCTGCTGGAGCTCCTCCGGCAGCACGTCCCGGCAGCAGTCGGCACGCACGTCGGCGTCTCCAGAGCCCTGTCCGTAAACACAGCCGGCTCGTTTCGGCAGCGCTCCCGTTGCCAAGGGCTCCTCTGTCGATCGCTTTGCCTCGGCGATCGCGTTGTCTTCGCCCAGAGCAGCCTGCACCGGGGCTGGAGAGCGGAGCAAGGATCCCGACCGGCTGTGAACGCTGCTCACAGGATCCCGAGCTGCAGCCTGGTGCTGGAGAATGAGCCAAATTCAATTGCATTTGTTTAGCAAATTTGCTCTGATTTCTGCTGGCTTGCGCTTTGCATCACGGTATCTCTGCGGCGTGCTGGGACCTGGCCTCGGCGCTCTCCGGCGATGCCTCTCCTCTGTCTGCCTGCACTGCTTTTTCCTCCCAGAAATGTGCTCTGAGTTTCTTTGCTTGGAGGTTTTCCCTGGCTGCTGGTGCCTCCAGCTCCTGTTCCCCAGTGCTGGGACCGTTTGTGTGCCTGTGGGAAGGAGCAATGGGCTGGGCTTTGTCTTGCAAGATGGTGGTAGGTGATGAGCAATCCTGGCCGTAATCATCACCTCGCTTGGTGCCTTCCTCCTTCTCCATGGCTGGTGGGTGGAAGATGTCTTCTGGGATCTCTGCTGGCTCCACAGTCATGCCTGAGGTTCTCCTGAGCTCCTGCTTTTCTGTGCTTTGCCTCTCAGGCTTGGGGTCCTCCTGGGAAAGCTCCCATTTCTCCACTGGTGAGGGCTGGCCTCTCCCTGGAACAACCTCCTTTGCTTTACCTTCTCTGGGATTTTTCTTCTCAGCCCCCAGACCCAGATCTGATGGTTGAGCTGGTCTTTGGCATTGTTGTGCTTTGAGGGAGGAGAGCCCAGCTTCTGGTTGTCATCAGAGGATGCTTTCTTGGGTGCTGGCTGCTGTTGCCCCCCTGGTTCCACATGTGACATGTTTGCATTTTTCTGGCATGAAGTATTTCAGCCTTTTTTCATCCCTTTTATGTGATTCCTGAAGTCCTTTAGCAGTGAGGCTTCATCTCTTGAATAACCATCAAGCAGTGTTACCTCCCTGCTTGTCTGGAGGTGGCTCGAGCTGCTCTGTGGGGTCATTAGTGGTAAGGTGACATGTCACCTGCTGGAGGTGCCACAGGGCTGGTGCCCCTCAAAGCATGGGGTGCTGGTGCTATCTGCCATGCCAGGGCTGCCATGGGGGAGGACCCAGCTTCTCCATGTGATGTCCTCACAGTGTGGGAATGACAGGGCAGGAGCCCGACAATACTTTCTTAAGCCTCTGGCCACTGGTGTGGTCCCTGTGTCACCTGCAAAGGGCTGTGCTCCCTTTAGCATCCTCAGGATTTCCCCACACTTGTGAATCTTCACCAGCCCCCAGCTTTGCCATCTGCCAGTGGAGATGCAGTTGACTCCTGCAGAGGATCACGGCAGTCAGATGCCCTTAGAGGTGGAGGCACCTCTGCCTTCAAAGCCCTGTCCCCAGCAAGTCTCTTGCAGGGTCTGTGATTATTACAAATGCAAAATATGAGCTTTTTCGTTTCCTTTCGGATCATTAAAAGAGCACTCCAGTGTTATATCACAGGTGTTGTCTGTGCCGTGCCTCTTGTTGCTGCCTCCCGTGGGTGCGGGGAGCAGGATGGCAGAGGGAAATTGCCTTTGGGGTTACTTGCTTCAGCTCATCAGTCACGTCTAAGGAGAGTGGAAGGAGTGGGGGGCGGGGGATCCCCAGCCCTGTGCCCAGCAGAACAGTCTCGGCTGCCCCATGGAGCAGGAAGGAGCACCCACGGACATGCAGCATGGGCTGCTGTGCCAGGGACCAAGGGTGACAGGGACAACCAGTGTGGTTGTAATCCCCCAGGAGACAGGGTGGCATCGTGTGATTATTCAGCATGCCTGGGATGAGCCTGCGCTGGCTTCAGAGCAGCAGGTGCAATGGTCATCCCCTGGTCTTTCACTGCAGGCTGATCTGTGGGATGCCTTGGTGGGCTGCTCATCCCGAAGTGGGCTGTGTGCCCTCAGGCCCTGCCTTGCCCAGTGATCAGTCCCATCCTGGCGCCAGCTGGATGGCGTCCCGCAGCAGCGTACCTTGCTGCTGTCCTGCTGCGAGCCTGGCTTCCTTCGGAAAACTTGGTGGCAGGGTTGCAGGTGCAGATCTTCCCCAGCCAGTGCCCTGGGCTGGATGCGAAGAGCTGGGGCCGCCTACAGCAGAGCTCGGCACTGTCGGGTGGGTGAGAGGGTGGGTGTCACAGGGCAACGACAGCAGCAACGAGCCCAAAACATCCAACTCTATCCATCTATCCAGTGTCGTGCACGCTCCAGCACAGCGTGGGATGGGTGCCGTGAGCAGGGTACTCAGGGCTGGGGTGGTCTCTGGGCACCTTGCTGTGAGCCCCAGGCCCAGAGCTCCCGGCACGGTGGTGATCTGGTGGAAATGCAATAGCAAAATGAAATGATCTCGGCGTTAGGTGGAGCAGGGCCGGGGAGCCGGTTGAATTGGTGCTTTTTTTTTTTTTTTGAGATGAAAGGTAAAAATGCTTATGTGCAGAAGTGATTGAGAGCTGGAGAGTCCTCTCCAAAGGGATGCTAATGGTTGTGAGTCACCTCCCAGCGCAGGAGCATTTCATCTTGAAAGGCTTCAAATGACCTGTTTAATGCGCTCGCAAAACGTCCAGGGAGTGCTGACGTCCCTCAGTCGTTCAGCAGCGCTGGGAGGACTGGGAAATCTAGCTCATGGAGCACTCCCTAGGGGCTGTGAGGAAAAAGGGTTTAAAGAACTGGTGTGTTTTGGAAACAAACCTTGATTTGTCACTCTTGGAAATGAAGAGCTGGTCACTGTGGCAGCATCGACTCTCCAACACCCTCTGGCCCAGCTGCAGAAGGAGTCGGGTCTGTAACCGGGTTGCCCCCTACTTGCTGCAGCCCCGTGGTGATGTGGGAGCTTCCCTTGGGGTTTGCCCGTGACTGGTTGGACATGGCACTGCTGGTTGTGCTGCGCTGGCAGTGAGGCAGGGCTGGGGCACAGGCGCAAACTCTGTCCCCAGACCTACTGTGGTGGGAGCCCCCAGTGTGAGCCTGGCTGGTGCCCTGGGTAAAATGAATCCCCAAAACACCTTCCCTGTGCTCCAGCCTCCTATGGCAAGGGGAAGGCTGAAGTGGTGGAGCCCAGGGCCAGTCCCTCTGCCCCTGGGATCTGTCGCTTCCCTGCTCTTAAATAGTTTAAGTCTTTTAGCTGAGGCCCATGGGCCAAGTTACACCAGTCCAGGAGCCTCTTCCTGAACGTGGCAGGGGGGAGGGCGTGAAAGTCCAAAATATCTGCTACCTGCATTGTTTCTGCATTGGGGATTAATGCTAATTATTCCCCCATTGTCTCCAGTTCCTGCAGGAAGCCTTGTTTATCTTACCCGCTTCTCCAGGAATGCAACCCCGAGGAGCCCGTGCGGATATATTTAAACTTGCACAAAGCAGCACAATGGCCTTTGAATTTCCCGACTCGGCGGCATCCGTCGCAGGCGCACTCAGTGGTTTTGGGGTTTGGAGGCTGGCACTCGGCCGGGCCAGCCCGGCGGGCTCTGCGGCAGCGCCGGGCTCTGGCAGGACGCGCGCAGCCTCCAGCCAGCAGCGCCTGAGGTCGCGATCTCGGCGGGGAGGCTGGAACAGCCCTTTTCCTGCTGGCAGCACCAAGCAACGAGCTGAGACCAAAGAGACGCTGCCCATGGGCTCGGGGGCAACGCAGCGCCCAGCACTTGTGCTCTACAGGGCATGGCTGGGGCTGCTCTTGGGGACACGCTGTAGACCTCGTAGGCTGAGAGAAACCTTGGTCCAGGTGGCAGCCCCTGGCCCTTCGGGAGCCATGCCTTCCTTGCATGGACGTGTTCTGGCTTCCTCCTGGTGCTGCGCTGCAGCGCAGGTTGGGGAGTGTGGTGAGGGGTGCCAAGCACTGGGCTGGCACGCTTGGACTCTGCACCTTCACTGGGATGGGGCCATACCCTGCTTGAGGAACAGCGCTTCTGGCTGAGGATCTGTCCTTGTTCTGTTCCCCAGGACATGTCCCTTCAGTAGCAGCCTTGATGTTTGCACAGCATGAGGGTCCCCAGGCAGCTGGTGACAGACCGGCTCCTTGCTGTGCCATGCTTGTGCTGCAGCAGCCCTGGTACCTTCCCAGGTTTGTGTCTGTCTTCTGGCTCTTTCCTGCAGTGGACTTTACCAGGAGCTCTACCTCGCCTTTGCTGGGGTCACTTCTCAGCACCTCTTTAGAGCCTGCTTGCCTGTGGATGAGCAGCACCTGAGTCCTGCCTTGAGGTTTGTTGGCCCAGTAGGGAACCCTGGAGTGGGGACAACTCATGGGGTGCAGTCACAGGATGATGCTCATCCCCTTGTACAACACTGGGGCTGTGAATGCTGGAGAGAGCTGCTGTGTCCTCGGCCTCCAGAGAGACCGAGGGGCTCCCCCTCAAGATGCGCTGTTCCTGTGCCACGGTCCTGCTCCGAGGGCAGTGGGATTTACATGCAGCCTCACCTGGTTCTGGTTTAGGGAAGGACCTGAGCTCCCATGGTTGGTGCAGGTAGAAAGTGGGGTGGAGGTGTGGGGGAGGCTCTGCTTGCTCTGCAGCTAATGGTGCGGGCCCTGGCAGTGTCTGAGGTGGTGCTGCCTCGGTTGGGTCCAGCTGTTTGCCTGGCTGCACCCTCTCTGTAGCATCCATCGGAGGGATGAAAGCCACAACTTGCTCTTGAGCCCAGGAGAGTGTTACAAAGCACCAGCTGCTGCTGCACTGGATTTGCAGCCGTGCCCTCCCCTTGTCCTTGCAGGGCCGGGGCCTCTGGCTGCTTGCAGGGACATCGCCGGGCTGGAGCTGCATTGCAGGCGGCAGCTGAGGAAGAGGGAAGGACGTGGAGCCGCGGGGTGCGCTTGGAGAAGGGCTTGGATCAAAAAGCTGCTGCAATGTGTGATCGGGCAGGAGCCAGCCGGGTGCAGGTCGTTTTTCGGGAGCTGATGTGAGCGCTGTTTCACTTGCTGCCTTTCAGCAGTGACCGACCGTGCTGGGCAGCAGAGGGGAAGCCCTTAGACCAGGCTGGCAGGAGAGCAGACAACCGCCGGAGAGGTGAAGGAGGGAGGGAGGTGGAAAGACCTGGGGTAGAGATGGGGCTTGGGGATGGCCGGGGGGGCAGGTGCCAGGGCCACAGGAGCAGTGGATGTGCCAGTTTGGTGGCATGCCAGGACCCCACCTGCTCTTCTCAGTGACCAGGTTGGAAATGGCTTGTCACATCTGCACCAGTCTCGGGAAGGTGGGGCTGTTCCTGCCATTGCTGCGACCCTTGGGGCCCGGCACCTGCTGGTGTCTCTGGCCCGGTACCGTGGGCTGTGACCCCTCGGCTGTGGTGGCAGCTGCTGGCAGAGGGGCAGGGGATGCTGGGTTTTGGCAGGAGTGTGAGGCTGGGGATGCTGGAATGGAAGGATGTGGCATGGTGCATAGTGGGCTGTTGCCTGCAGGAGGGTGATCCTGGCCACCACAGACCCTGGTTTTCCTCGTCACTGCAGCGCAGAGGGCCTCGGGGAGCTGTGGTGTTCCCTAGGGATCACAGCCAGCAGTGCCACGCTCCAGGGAGCCGCTGAGTTGGAGTGGACTGGGGAGATGCCCTGCACCTTTTGTGTCTCATCAGGCCTCTGAGGGAGGGCGCAGGGGAAGGTTTCCATGCTGTGTCTGCAGGAGTTGCCCCTCAGGGCTCCTGGAGGGTGCTGGGCACTGTTGCTCCTGAGAAATCCGTACGGCACGATTCCCGCGCGCCTGGCTGCAGAGCTGGGAGCAAATCGCCGAAGCCTCTCCCCAGTCTCTCTTGCATGTCATGGACGCCAAATGCCAGACCCCTCGGGAGCCTTTGATGGGCACGTGCTGTGCCGAGCGGGGAGCTGTCACCTTGCCAAGCAGAGCGTGGTCCCTTGTGCATGCTGTGGTGCCGGGCACCGTGTATAGGAAAGAGGTCAAAATCTTCCCTTCAACCAGAACGTAACTGGAGAAAAAGCAGGTGGGCTTTGTTTGGTGCTTGCCTCTCTGATGTCTTGGAGCTCAGTGAGGTCTCTGCCTGGTGCAGTCCTCAAGGGCTTTGGCCAGAGCATCCTTGCCCCATGTGGGTACCGAAGGACAAGCTCCTTGGAGCTGCTTCTGCTCCTTGGTGAGCTCATCTGAAGTGTGAGTGGTGCTGGGCTCGCACCGAAAGCATTGCCTCTACGGGTGAAGCATTTGGCTTTATCTGCAGAGGGCTGTCGTGGGTGCTGGGGGCTGTGAGCTGCTCTCAGGGTCTCCACGAAGTTCAAACAGTGTGCTGTGAGGCTGGTGTCCGACACCGTCGAACGGGAAACGCAGACCGGTGACAGCTTCTTGTGCAGTCGTGGCTGACTTAAACCAGCAACACAGCCTTTGTGCTTCACCCTGTGCTGCAGCCCTGTCGGGCTGGACCAGTGTGACATCGGCAGCTGGTGCTTTAACATGAGGCCAAACCCTGCTCCCCCCCTCCGTTGTCACCTGCCCTCCCCACATGATGCTGCCTTTCTGGGAGGGGGTGACTCTTCGTTTCACGCTGGGCCTGTCGGAGGCGGCTGCAGATGGGACGGTTCTGTGGCGTTGCTGGAACAAATGGTGTAAAGTCCATTGATTTCTGCGCAGCTGTAAAAGTGTTTCCAGGTATTTAAGCCAACAGGGGCCATTTGGCCCCGGCACTAGTGGGAGGGGGAGGACAGTGAGGCAGGCTGGACATGGAAGGCGGTGAGCTGGGGCAATGTCTTTGGGGGAGTACTGGGGAGAAGGCTTCTTGCGTACTTAGAAATCCTGGAGGGCAGAGGCTCTGAAGCTGCTTGACAGGTGGAGAGATGTTAACCCAGACTGGTTTGGGCGGGAAGGGACCTTCCAAGCTCATCTGGTGCAACCCCCTGCAGGGAGCAGGGCCATCTGCAACCAGAGCAGGGTGCTCAGAGCCCCGGCCAACCTCCCCTGGGATGGTGCCAGGGCTGGGGCAGCCACCACCTCTCTGGGCAGCCTGGGCCAGGCTCTCACCACCCTCTTAGGGGGAAGAGACAGAAAGGGGGTTGGAACATGCAGCACCCCAAACCAGAGCAGCTGGAAGGGGCAGCCCTGAGCTGCTAGCAGAGGAGATGAAATGCTGGACCCATGATGCTGCTGGGGACTGCAGTGTCCTGGCTTGGAGCAGTGCACGTGTAGTAGTTACTAAAGATTTTGCAGTCTTGACATTGGGAGTAATCCTCTTTTTTTTTTTTTTGTGTGTGTGTGTGTGGTGTTTGTTTGTTTGTTTGTTTGGGGGGGCAGGGGGGAACCCAACCAGAACTAGCTGAGCAAGCTGCAGGGGCAGAGGTGTTTGTGGGGCAGCCCACCAGCCATGGGGGGCATGGAGCTGGGCACCAGAGCCTGTCAGGAGATGTTCAGGAGAAGGGGGTTGTTATGCTGGAGCAGAACAGTTTCATCCCATCAGTCAAGACAGTGCAGGCAGAGATGAAGTTCTCCAGGGGTACAAGATGCTGTGCAAATGGTGAAATTAAAGAGCAACAAATGGCCGGGGCCTGGTGGGCTGCAGTTGGATCCTCTGAAGGAATTTAATGACGAAGAGGCTGAACCACCAGCAGAAAGTAACCTCTCATCAAAAGCAACTGCTGCATGGGAGCGCAGCCTCCGCTGCTCCATCCTTAATCTAAAGAGGTATGAGAAGGACTGTGGGAATTGCCGAGCAGCCAGCTTTATTTTAGCACCGAGCAAATTGGCTGAGAAAATAATTAAGGCTGGTGTGGAAATGCCTGCGCTTCAGTGTGATAGATTAAGGACAGCGACGCGTGGCTTTCCTACAGGAAATCCTGTTTAATCGTGGGGTTCTTTCCTTCTTTTTCTTAGTATTGTGATAAGGTGATTGGGAAGAGCAGCTGGGGGATGAATTATTTGGATTTTCAGAAAGCCTTGGACAAATTTGCTAAGTTATTAAGGAAACTGTTGAGGCAGGAGCTGTGGGAGGAAAGGCCGAAGTCTGATGTTTTCAGATTTACTGGGAGGAAGAGGTGTGGGCTGCAGTGACAGCCTGGCCCCCGGGGAGGGGTGCTGCTGGCCGTGGGGTGCTGCTCACAGGCTGGGGCTTTAAGCTTGAAATTTCATGTTGCACGTGGAAGCAGCTCCACACACACCAGTGCATTAAGGCTGCGAGTCAAGCACGGGAAGGTTAGGTACCAGTAAGTCTAAATTGGCTGGCTGAGCCTGATTGCCTCCCCCTCCCTCTCCCCTGGGTATCTTCATTAGGTAGGGAGTTGATAATTACATAGTCAGGGGCTGGTTTTCCTCACAGGGCCCCGTGTCTCCTGGGACAGACCCATCCAAGGGCATTTTAGGCAGTGGGTTGGAAGGGCTGAAGTTTGTGGGAGTGGGGTGTTGTCAGTGGGGCTGGGGGTGCAGTGGGGGAGCCCCTGTCCTGCTCAAACAGGGGAGCAGGTCCTCTCTGTGGGGTGGGGGCTGTGCTGGCAGCCTGGGCTTGACGTGGCTGCTGGATGGGGTGCTTTATTTTTCCCTGAGCAGTGATCCAATTTTGAGCTAATTTTCACAAGGACAACAAAAAGCACACAGACAACTGCTGCCCAGATTTTATATCCTGCTGTCATGCAGCCAATTAAGGAAAGGGTTGCCATATTTTATTTTATTTTTTCAAGCGTATGGGTGGAGCAGTGTAGCTTTTTTTTTCTTAAAGCCTCGTTCTTGGAAGTGGCTGAGCAATTTGGGCTGAAGTTTTTCTCAAGGGGGGAGTCAGGGGGGAAGGGTAAAAAAAGAAGAAGAAAAAAAATCACACTTGGTGTGGAAGATATCAACCTGAAGAGTTAACATTTGCCTGAGCATGTCTGGAGAGGCAGTTTGCAGCTCGGAAAGGCTGGCAGAGCCTGGCCCAGGTTGGGTGCTGGAGGAATTTCAGGTGGTTGGTACGAGTGAGGCTCAGCAGCAGTCATGAAGCTGTGCTGGCGGAGAAAGTCACCTATGGACGTACGTTGTTGGGTTTGAAATGCTCCAAGGTGGTTTAGGAAGGCGGGTGGTGGTGTGAGGCTGATGCTCACCATGCACCACCCAACGGCAGCGACGCTGGGCGGGCCAGGGCATTGTAGCCTGATCGACCCTGTACGTGGATGCCTGGAGAGTGACAGGAATTGCATCCCAAGTAAACCAAACCTGCCCCTTGCGGGGCGCGGGAGGGGCTGTGGGGCTGGCCAGGGGCAGGGGCTGGAGGGCTGGTTCAAGGTGCAGTTGTGGCCAAGCCCGAGAAATGAAAAGAAATTGTGGCTGTTGGTTTTAACCACAGATACACCGCCTTGTATTGATTTTTGGTATCTGAGCTCCACAGCACAGGGCTTGCTCAGCAATGTGAGAGCAAGAGTGTTTGTGCACCACGCGCAGGGGGAGTTTTGGGCTGCCTGGAGGTGGTCAGAGGGACCAAGGGCAGTTTGGGGCTGGCTGACCATGGCCTGAGTGATGTACAATGGGATGTCCCCCTCCCAGGTGTGGATGGGGGGATGCGAGTGGCATCTCCTCCTGCTGTTTCTCATCCCTTCATTCCTTGGTGGCAAACCTGCGTCGCTCGCGATAAGGCTTTGAGCTCAAGGTAGCAATGAAGTGCGTTTGGCTTTGATCTTGAAAAAATAACTCGTGAGCAGCAGCACAGGAGCATTTATATCGAACGGCCCTGGTGTAACTCGCCGGGGCTCTCCACACTCGAGCCACTCAGAGTCAGCACATGGGTTTCAGAGCCTGTCAAGAAGCTGGGCTCGCAGCGAGAGCACCAGTTGCTCCATGTCCCAGTGGAGATGGTTTCTGGCTTTACCTCTGGCTCCATGGCACCGCCCCACTGCTTGCTGCCTTCCCACTCTCCGCCAGCTCTGCCCTTCTCTCCTTGGCAGGTGTTGATTTATTTTTTATTATTTTATCTGTTTTTTCCTCTCTTTCCCTTGAGTTTTGATCAGAGCTCAACCTAACACAGTTGATTCTGTTCCTCACTGTCAGCAGCACCTTGTCCTCGGGACTTGTTTACCCCGTGAGTGGGAGGTGCTGAGGCTTGGCTGGTGTGTGCCCATCCCATGGGGGTTGAGGGGTTGTGGAGGCTGCTGCTGGGGTTTGTCCCTTTGGGAGGAGGAGGGCTGGCGTGCAGGTGCCATTCCTTGCTGGGTTGATGTGGGGACTCTGGGTAGTACAAAAGGTTCCCATCCCCCTGAGCCATGACCCTGTTGAGGATGCAGGGACCATGACCATGCAACCTATCCCATGTTTGTCCTCTCAGGGAGTTGGGTCCCTCACCTAAAGAGGTGTGGAGCAGCATGAGGGGACATCAGGCACCTCAGTCCCACAGGGACACTGAGGGGCTGGAGTGTGTCTGGTGATGAGTCTGGAGCACAAGTGTGGTGAGGAGCGGCTGAGGGCCCTGGGCTTGTTGAGCCTGGAGAGAAGGAGGCTGAGGGGAGAGCTTCTGGCTCTG
>JANIJG010002434.1:0-27270 GCA_024611175.1 Megaceryle torquata
CCCTCCCCCGGCCGGGGGGAGCCGCGCACCCCCGCCCCCCCCCCCCCCCCCCGGAGCCCCCAGCACCCCCGGCTCCGGCCGGGGCGGGCGATCGCGGTGCGCTGGTGCCATCTCCTGGGCTGGCGCCGCTGGCAGCAGCTTCCCGGGCCCTGCCCGCTGCGGAGCCGGGCGGCTCTCGCCGGTCCCCGAGCCCCCGCAGGACCGGCACAGCAGGACCACACGCTCGGCGCGGCCTCCAGCCTTCCTCCCGCGCCGGCGCTGCCACCATCTCCCTCACCTGCCGCTCTCCCTGCACCCAGCGGCAGCCAGGCAGCGCCCTGCCAGCACAAGCTACTCCAGACCAGAGCCTGCCGTGGTCTTGAGGTGGTTTTAGTGGGCTTAGTCTAGCTGGTGCTTGGTGAGGAAGAGCATCACAAGCACCTTGAGACCAAGGCCGGCTCTGTCACATCCCAGGTAGATCCCAAGTCCTTGATGGACACTCAAAGTCAGACTGAGTGCCAGCACAGATCACTGCCACTCCCCTGGGTGCTCCAAGGGCTTGCTCCAGCCCTCCCCGTGCCATCAGAAGGTTCCCTGCTCCCACATGCTCCTTGAAAATACATCAGTCAATATTTATCTAGTGTTAAAAGCCAGTTCCTCCATCTGACAAGCCCTGGAGAAGCTGATGAGCCTGCTGGCTTGAAATCACAGCTCAGTTCCTCTTCCAAAACACCCTAAATCCAGGCTAAAAATAAATGGGCTTTATTGATTTCCTTTTTTAAACTGACACTAGGGAGTGATGTGCTCAGTGCTCAAGGAAGAGCAAAGGGTATTAGCCACAGGGAAATACAGTCACAGCACTTTGAACCCCTCCAGGGTGCAAACAAAGTTCATCTTCCACAAAGCCCCTTGCACAAGGCCTGTGAAAAGCCACAGGAGAGCAGGGTGTCTGGCCCATGGAGCTCATCCTGTGATCCTGCAAGGTCCCAGTACAAAGGCAGTCCCCCAGCACTGCCCAGGGTCACCCCACCAGGTTGGCTTTAAGGAACTTGAAAACTCATCCTCACACATGTGTGCTCAAGTGGGAACACCTCAGAGTAACACCAAGTCAGCATAGAGGAGATGTTTGCTTACCATGCTGCAGACCCATCCTGATTCCCATGCTGATCCCCAGAAGGTGGATAACCACAGGAGAGGGGAGATAATGTGTTGGGCAAAGGAAGCAGCTGAGTAAGGGATACACTAGAGCTGGCGGCTCTGCCAGGGCAAGCAGAGCTGAGGAGGACAGGCAGAGGCAGGGCCAGCCCAGGGCCACAGCATATTCCCAGGAAAAAGGAGTAAAGGTTGACAGCACCTGGGTTTTACAGCCCGGGGAGGGGGCAGGGGGGCGGGTGAGAGCCTAGATGAGCCTTGTCAGGACAGTGAGTACTCAGGGCCCTGCAACTCTGTGAAGATCTGTTCGTCTTTTTCCTTAACAGCGTCACAAGTCTCTGCCAGACAAAGGCCGGTTTGTTGGTGGTTGCAAAGGGACAAGAGAAAGGCTAAAGCAGCAGGGAGCAGCCTCAGCTCCCCACAGCATCCTCTTTCTCCTGGAGATCATTCCCTCACCCCAAGTCAGGGCACATACCAAACAAAACCCGTGACATCCCTCTCTGCTCCCCTGGGTGACCCCAACCACAGAGACATTTCACATCTGTCCAGCTGTTTTGAACCATAATCACAAGGTTCATATCACTTTCTCCCTGAGCAAGCAGAGAGGAAATGTCCCTAGGTGACTGCTGTCTGTGCAGCACGTACATGTTGAGGCAGGAGAAGCTCCAGGCTGGCTGAAACAGCACCCAGCTGCTGTCCCTGCTCCTGGGGGAGAGGCATGGCCAAGGCTGGGGACCCACCACCCCAGGACGGATCCACCCAACACCTCCAGCTGGGGCATTCCTTTAGCCAGGTCAGATCCAAAGGCTTTACTTTGTTTCCTATTAAAATCCCTCCAGCACTTGGGAAGACAGATGCTGAGAAGCTAAATCCCAGCAGCTTTCATGAATGCACTCCCTCCTGCCAGCACCGGATAGGATATTCCTTCCAGACGCTCGTGGAGTGCTCCAAGCACGCTTGCTGCTTTCCTCACTCGGATGGACTCACTTCCCCAGCTGCAGCCCCTCACAGCCATCAGGAACCCCCATCCTTGCTCCATGGGCGGCCGACCCCCTCCTCTGCCAGCTGTGGGTGGCAGAGTGGGAGCCTGGGGCTGGTGCGGAGCCTAGGCAGGGTGTGAGATGTTGTGTTGAGGGGAAAACAAGCTGAGCTGTGCTTGTTAAAGACACATGGGGTGTCCCCTCCCTGCAGGTGAATGCAAGTGAGCACCAGCATCCTGCTCATCTCAAACAGAGCAGGCAGTGGAGTTGGAAGGGCTGTTCAGAGATTTCTCTCATCTTGGGTTATTCGCCCAGAGGCTGCAGGACACAAGAGAAAGCAAAAGGCAGCCTATGAAATAGATGCCATGGTCAGATTTGCCTGTGCCAAGCAAACAGGGCACATGGCTACACAGGGAAAAGGCTCCTGGCTTGGCCAGCCCATGCTGAGCTCAGATGCTGTGGATAAAGTGGGGCTTCCATGAGAGATGGGGTGGCCAAGAGGTGTCTGGCAGCCCTCCACACCTTCCTCCGCACCGGCTGCCCTGGAAACATCCTAAATAAAAGCTGGGCTTGTATAAATAAATGTGTCCGGAGGTCGGGGGGCCAGCCAGGACCAAGAGAAGGTGGGAGGATGGAGACCACGGCCACCTCAAAACCTAGCCCGACAGGTTGCAGGGGAAGAAAATAATTCAACTTTTCTTATTTTTCCCACAGCCCCCCTCAAAGCACCCCCGAGCCCACAGCCCCCCACCCATCCTGGCAGCCCTCTTTCCCCTTGCTGGGCACTCACCAAAGTGTGACAGCAGCTCCCTGCTGCCTGCAAGCGGAGGTGGGAGCTCCCAGGCACTAGCTCCCAGAGCCAGGAGCTGCCTTTTGGGGGAAAACCTGTGGGTCTCCCCCAGGGTGGGGTTCGGTGCTGAGCCAGGCTGCCAGCCCTGCCTTGCCTGGGGAGCAAAGGCACCGCTCCGTGCTGGCTCTGCCCGTCTGCTGCTCGGCCAGATGTTGGCTCGGAAAGGGAAAAACAAATCCCGGGCTGCCGTCAGGGCCTGGCTGAGGGATAGTGAATGTGCCGGCCAGACGTGGGGTGTGGGGCTGAGCTCGGGGGGCTCCGGCGGGGGCCGTCACTGAAGCAGCCTCAGCAGGAGTGCCTGAGCTGCCTCAGGGACTTGCTGGGGACATTCCTCATGAGGTTTCAACCAGGGGTTGTAATTTCCTTATTGGAGGGGAAAAAAACAGTAATAAAAAAAGCAGTGGAGGTTTTACTCTGTCCTCGCCGTGGCTGCGTTTGTCTCTGATATCTTCTCGCCAGCCTCCTGCTGTTCAGAGCCAGGTGACACTGAAGCCAGCATGGCCAGCAAGAGGCATTCCCTGCTGCCACTGCAAGCAGCGATCCCAGCTTCTGGAGCAGGGAAAAAAATGACATTCAGAGGCAGGATTGGGGCAGGAAACATCCCCAAAGTGGAGGATGCTCAAGGTGCTTGGAGCCATTTTCTCCTTGTTCAAGTACTTGCTGCCCTTGCCCAAGGCTGATGTTCCCCTGGCAAATGATGGCTTGCTTCTGGTGCCACAGGGAACAAAGTAAGCCTGGGGATGGGGAGCCAGGAGCAAACCAGAAGTGCTTGCTGGTGGGTTGAAGGTGGTGCTGGGAGGTTGGAGTAGTCCTAGTGCATCCTTTCAGAGAAGGTAGAGGAGCCTCCTGCGCCATGTGGACAGGAGAGGAGTTGACACCTTCAGCCTTCCCATGAATAATGGTAGTGACAGTCAAGATCAAACCTCGACCCGAAGGGCTGAGCCCTGCACACCTCTGTCCCTCAATCAGCCTGTAACAAGGCAGAGAGGGGGGCACCATGGATGACAGGTGGAAAGCAAAGCATCGCAGAGGTCCTCAGTAGACCTTGAGATAAAGAGCAGGAAAGGGAATTCTTGGCAAAATTGAATCTGTACAAATCAACAAGTCTGGATAATATGTAACCCCCAGACTAAATAGAATTAGCTAATGAACTTACTGAGCTCCTGACAATTACTCATAAAAGTTACTGAGAAAATGGCACATCCCAGGTTTATTTAATGTCTTTATTAATGATCTGAAAGCAAGAGTAAACAACAAATTAATTATGTTTGCAGATGACTGTAAGCTGGAAGGTGTTGCAAACACTGCCGAAGACAGCAAAGTCACACCAAGGGCCCTAAAGAGGTTAGAAATAAACCAGAAGGAAACAAGCCGCACGTAATCTATCAGTGAAACATGGCATGAGGGAAAAAGGACATGAAATATAGACATCCAGGAGGAAGGAGGGGTGTGCTGAGCAACATCCAAGCAGGATCTTGGTAGCAGCTTTGAAGGGGAATGGAGAGATGGGAGATGAGCCACAACATGAGCGAGGAGAGCCCCAAAACCCACTGAGGCTCTGCAGGACAAGGAGCAGGGACCCTGGGTGGGATGTTGCATCTCCAAAAGGTTGTGACCTTGTTCAGAGCACATGTGGCATCAGCTTTATACCAGAGGGAGAAGCTGGAAAGCTCTTTTCCCAGTGCCATGCGAGCATGGTTGGACTGTTACGAACCCCCAGGAGCTGAGGATCATCCCAGTTACCTTTAATTGTGCTGAGAGAGTTGTGAGGCTTGGAGAGCCACTTGGGCAACTGGCAGGGAAGGTGTAACATGGCTTTGGGACTGAGCCACTCATCTGGGTCTGTGTGGATGCCAGGAGCTGTTTTTCCTCCCCCAAAAGTGCCAAGGCGGGCCATGGATGCCCTGCTTTGCCCAGTGCGACCGGAGCCACCCGTCATACCCTGTGTTGGGCTCCTTCCCGCCCTGGCAATCACTCCTCCCTTGCCTTGCCCTGGCTGGAACAAGAGCTCTTTGAGCAGCGGGTGGGCGGTGGCAGGGCGGGTGGGAGCCTCTAGCCCTTTAAGAGAGAAAATTGACTTTGTAATCTGAGCGAATTCCTCCTTTCTGACAGGCGGGAGAAGTTACGAGTCCCTCCCTCTGTCCGCTTTATTTAATATAGTAGTAGCAGCAGCCCTCACCCGGAATCGGGCGCTGGCAGAGGCTGTGCCGTGCCCGGAGCCCAAGCCACTGCTCCAGCCCCAGGGGACACCATGGGTGCCCGAGGTGGCATCACCATGCTGATGCTGTTGCTGCTGCTGGCCTGCCAGCCCCAGCACCTCCACGCGGGACTCTCAGCCGGAGGTAAGCCCCGTCCCACCAGCCCACCCGAGGGCTGGACCGATGAGAATCTAGGGGGATAAGGCTCAGATTTGGGTGCGTGAGGGAGGCTGGGAGAGATGAGGACCCAGCAGGGAGTGGTGTGGTCACCCATGAGTGCAAGCTGTCCCTCGGTCAGGTATGGGAAGCCGGTTGTCAAGCTGGCAAAAGCAAGGAGAGGCAGCTGCCTGTGTTTCAGGCAGGGTGTTTGGGCCAGGTAGCCCTGTGGGGAAAGACGAGGTTGCGAGTGGGGCTGCTCACACACCCTGGCTCTCAGAGTGATGGTGCTTAATGCTTTCCCTGGGGGCACATACAAACGGGGTGCTGGGTTAGATGGAGCACACATGCAGGAGCCATGGGGCTTTGGTCTGTGCTGTGGACAGCCCATGGGAGAAAGGCATCTTCCCAGCTCTGCCACAGCCCTGTGCCATGTGGACACAGTGTGGGATGTCCTGCAGCCCTGGGAGGGAAAGACGGTCCTTGCTGCCCATTTTTGGCCTTGCTACACATGCTGTCTGCGAGGGCAGCCTCTCTCATCTGAGAAGCTTGGATGGTGTCACTGGGAAGGACAGAGCTGGACAGCATTTGCCAGGGTAGAGGGCACCTCCTGGCTCTGCTGCATCCATCTGTCCTGTGCACCCTGGGTGGCTGGGTGCATGAGGAAAGGGGTTCATCTCTCCTGCTGGCACAGCCCCAGAGGGGTGCAGAATCACCCCTCAGGTGATGGGCCACCAGGGACCAGATGGAGCTGGGGGTCTCTCCCAGGAGAAGGAGCCCTGGTGCCTCAGGATGGGCTGACCTCAGGCAGCGGGGAGAGCAGGGAGCTCTGGCTGCTGCACGAGGATGGAGCTGGGCAGAGTGGTTACTGCAGGACATGGGCTGGGTGAGGAGCAGAGCAGGTGATTTATATCCAGTTTAGCCCAAGAAGTGGCCAGCTTTGATTGCAGAGCTCTTGGCACTGTGGTGTGCCCTGCCTCAGCATCCCTACGGCTGTCCCGCATCCCTCGTTGCACCCTGCGCCTCCTCTCCTGCACCTTCTGCCTCGTGCTCCCTCCTCTGGGCTGGGATGCTAGTACCTGCAATGGTCCAAGCCTCAGCAGGCTCTGCAGAGTCTGGACATGGGTCTTATCCTGCCTGGGACATGTCTGTGCCTTAGCCTGACCCTCCTAGCTGCTCTTGGGTTTTAAGCGACCATTTGCCTTGGGTCAGCAGTGTTTGCAGCTTCAGAAGTGAAGGGAGTTTGAAAATCACATTTTATTCCCCTAATACAAAAGAGAAATAGTAACATCTCACTGAGCAGTTTCTCTTCCCCCTTGGTGCCAGGGCTCTGACCAGTGCTGTGGCAGGATCTTGCTCCAAGTAGTTTCCAAAGGAATTACTGACCAACTCTGGTCTTTTGCTTATCAAACATTTTCTGCATCCAAGACTGTGTTGGTGAGAGAAGGAGGATGAGGATGATCCCAGAGCCCAGTCCTGTGGCCTTCAACACCTTCAAGGTTCTTGCAGGTCCCTTATTGTCCCCGTTTCCTCCCCAACAAAGCAGGTGGCTTCTGGGATATACTCCTCTCCTTCCCTCTGGCCTTATTCCTTCTTATTTTTCCATGTACCATGCACCATTTTTCCATGCACCATCGCCAGATGATGCCTGGCAAGCCAAGTGGAAAAAAATCCCCTTTGTTAATGAACAAAGTGGTCTTCTTCCTTTCAGGCCTGACCTTTCCATCCCAGGCAGGGATTTTACCCCGTGGCACCACTGCCCACTCGGGTGTCCAGGCTGGCTCCCAGAGCTGCTCTGGCACTCCCAAGCTCTTTCATGGCAAATAGGCTGGAGCAACCCTAAAAAACAGGATGTGGCTTTCTCTGGCACTTGCCAATGCCCCCAAATTCCCCTCAGGTAACACCACCCCATGACCAGGGCACAGCTGCAGGGATCAATGGGAATCCACCTGGCACAGACCCGTGGGGCTGGGAAAGGGGCTTTAAATTCATTTTCTGATGCTGGGGACTATTTCTGCTCCTGACCGAAGCAGAGATGCCAGCCACAGCCCTGGGTCTGGGCACTGGCTTCCTGCAAGCTCCTTCTTCTCAGGACAATCTCTGCTGAAACCAGCAGCACCCATGCCAGGCATTCCCACAGGCTGCCTGCCCTGGGCCATCCCTGCAGCCCATCAGGGAGAGCCCCAGCAGCTGTCAGCAGCGTGCCAGGTACGGGGCTGGAGACAGACTTGCTTTAGGAGTGTTTTGTGTTGCCTCCAAGCCCAGGTTCAGGGACCCGGGCTTTCTGCCCAGCCCGAAATGGAGTCATCATGCACATCAACAAATAAAAGATTATATCAAAAGCAAAAAGCACTCACAAAACTTGTCCTCTTGACATCTGAGTGTGAAGCTTTAGTAAACTGTTTTTAGACAGCCTGGCTCTCCTCCGGTTCCCAGTAAGGTCACCCTTCCCCAAAAACCCTGTCGCTGGTGTATTGTAATAAGGAAGAATCAGATGTGTAAGGTCTTAGTGAGCAGTGTTCACCCCAAGTTTCCAACAAGGGGCTGCCAAATATGCAACCCCCAAGAGCTGGGTGGACCCCCAGCAGCAGTGATGGGGGTCCTGGGGAGGTGTGAGCCTGGCTTGTGACTCCCCTGGTACCTGCTAATGGATTGTAATAATGGACCAGTGTCTGCCCCAGGGTACCTAGTCAGGAGCACTCCTGCTTTCTCCGGTGTTATCAGCTCCAGGGAACCACCTCAGCTCTTCCTCTCTTCCACTTTTGGAAATCCGACCAATTGATTCAAACTTTCTTCTTTGTGAATGCACCACATGTTTTGAGGTCATAGCTCCAAACAGCTGGAAAAGTTTCCATCTGATGGGAAAGAACAGGAAAAAAAGGCAGAAACAGGGGGAGAATGCAAACTGGTATCGTGGGAATCGAGGAGGAATATTCTCGTCTCACTCTTATATTTAGCAACAGAGGGCTGCGGGCAAATATATAATAAGCGCATTCCTCCAGGATCACAGGACAGGGTTAAGCTCACCCAGAGGAGCTAACGTCAGGTTGAAGGCTGGACAGTAACAGGACTTTGGAGGCGGCAGGCTCATGCTGTCTGTGTGCCTAAATAAAGCTCAAAGCACAGACTGTTCGCAACAGGCGTTGGCTCAGCCCAGCCTCGGCTCCCAGGGGCCACTCCCTCAGCTCTTTCCAGGTGCCTGGAGGAGCTGGGCTCTGGCTTGTCTCCTTTTTGGGAATCCTGTCTCCCCGAGCGTTAGCATCACCCTCAGGCTTCAGCTCAAAAGTCCAAAAAACATCTCAGCTTCTATTTGTACGCTTCCCTGGTCTCGTCTGGGCTTCCCAGGTCATTTCCACATTCCCAAGTCACCTTTGCAGGTACAAGGCAGCTCTGAAGGCAGCACAGCACAGTTTACAACCAGCCCCTTCCCTACCTTGTATCTCCAAACCTTCTGGAGACACAGAAAGAGGAAGATGCCCATTGGAGGCCCCTCATTCCCAAACCAGCTCTTCCACAAGGCATCTCCATCATGACTGGTACTTGGTTGCACATTGCTATGATGAGTGTGGATGGGGTGTAACAGAAAAAATGAGGTCTAAAGAAATGTGTGATGATCTTTCTCCTCGAGCTGCTGTGATAGGAGTGGACTGACCTGCACTTGGCTCTTTTGACTTGTGAAATTTGCAAATGGACCCGATGCTTTTTGTTAATGTGCCACAACCAGAGAACCCCCTTTGCCCTGTTGCAAAGCCAAATGCTGCCTTGCAAAGCAGAGGTCAGATTGCTCTGGATTCTGCAAAGCCGGGTTTAAAACCAGAGGAGTGGGACTGCCACAGTTCTTCCCAACCCCAGGATGGGGAGGATGCAGGTTTGTCATCCAGTTTGTCACTCCTTAGACGTTGCTCATCCTCTGGACAGACCAAATAGGGCATTTGAGCATATTCCTGCCAACCAGTAGCGAGGTGGAGTGAAATATGTTTATGCCCTGTGCCCCGGATCCAAGAGGGTGATAAATTCCCATTTTCCATCCTTCCTCCTGGGTGTGTCGCCTGCAGTGCTCTGGGCAATACCTCTGGGAGCTGCCCTGTGCCCAATGGCTGCTCTTGGCTGCCTGACAGCCGGACAGACAGCCGGTAGCAGACAGAAAGCATCCTAGGGAAGGGAGGGCAATGCCCAAAACTGACAGCAGCAGAGAAAGTCATGGGGCAAACAGCACTGCTTGGAGGTGGCTGGTCCCATCATGTGCCTCCAAACCAAAGAGAGAGACAAGTAACATTCATCTATGGCTGTGACTCACTGTCTGTTCAAGGAGCCTCTGTGGGCTGTGAGTCAGCTTGGGATGGCCCCCATGAATCCCTGCTGTTACTTCTGCCCAAATCTTGGCTTTCTGATCGTTGTTCTTCCGCCTTGCTGTGGGCAGGGAGGGGGAAGAGAGGGAGCTTGGTGTCAGAGCCCCCAGCAGCTTTCGGTGCTGTCCCCAGGCATGTTAATGGATGCTCTCCATCCATTATCATGCCATAAGCCCCCACAGTGCTCCCCAGTGCCCAGGCAGAATGCAAGGGTGGGGGTGTGTGAGGAGGAATTTCCCATTCCCTTTCGCAGCCTCTGGCTGGGCTTCAACCGAACATCAAGGTCTTCTGCATCCCACCCCACAGAAATTTCTGGGCCCACCAGGGTCATTTCCTCTGGGAGCTGGGGAGGAGAGATGGAAGTTTTGGCCTGAGGTAGATGTGGCTGAGAAAAGCCTCCTGTCCTGCCCTGGGAGGGGATGTGCGCGCCTGCTTCCACACCCCCACAGCCCCCCGTGGCCAGCTATATGTTCCCCTCACGCTAGAAATAGAGCAGGCATTTATTTTCTCTATAAACATCACTCAGCCCCTTGTTACTCAGAGATGGAAAAGCCAAAGGGATAACAGGGCTGGGGAGGGGGAGACAGGGGAAGGGGGGAAGGGGACGTATGAAAGGATAGGGAGAGAAGGGAGGGGAGAGAAGAGAGGAGAGCGCAGAGATTTCAGCTGTAGAAAACGGGAAGAATGAAAACACTCATTTTCTTTGCATTTAAAACTTCAAGACAGACAGTTTATCATGTGAACCCCAGATGAGCAAATGCAGTAAACACTCATCCCTGTCTGTGCAGAGCTTTTTCTCTACTCACAGAAAGCCCACCCTGGCCACGGCCCTTGTAGCCCCGTGGGGTGTAGGGTGCTGCAGGTGCTGCCCTGCTAGCATGGCTACAGCCAGATGAGCCCAAGCTGCCCATCTGAAAAGCTCCTTCCCTATCCCTGAGGACAGAAGGGGATGCTGGAAGGATCCTTCCCTGCATTAGGGATGGAGGTGAGCTTGGGAACGGGCACCAGCTCCACTGGATAGGCAGGGATGGGATTCAGGGATCTGCAGGTGGGATATATGCACCCTGGGTGCCCTGCTCCCCTGTAACACAGCCTCCAGCCCAGGCTTCACTCAGGGTCTGGTATTGTCCCCTCATAAGCCACCACATGCTCTCCTGCAGCTCTGCAAGCCCTTCCCTCACTGGGTGGGAAACAGCCGGCATGGAGCCAGAGCAGGGAAAGCTGTGGGAGCAGGGACTAGGATGTGCAGGGTGGAGCTGGAAAACCTGCCAGCCAGCAAGAGAGAGGGACATGGCTTGGAAGAAAGAAACAGAAGGAGAAAAAAATAGAACAAACCCCGACTTTGGATGGTTTGAAAACCACGTCCTCTGGGGCTGATACAGTATTTCCAGGCCAACTTCTCCTGGCAGCAGGAGCCTGAGCGAGCCTGAGTCACGCTGCAGGGGACAGCACAAAAGCCTCATTGAACCTCCCGCTTCCCCAAATCCTCCCACTTTCTTCCCCCAGCTCTGCTTCCCAGGGCAAAAACTCCAACCACCGCTTCCAATTTGAGCCTATTCCTTAAATTTCTCCAGAGTTGTTTAGCCACATGTCATTAAAAACTCTCCATCCCTGCTCCTGCTTGGGCCATGCTTCGGGAGTGCTCACCCTGGGGATGCCTCTAAGAGCACCATGACCTCTGTAAGGGGGACGCAGACAATGTGTGGCCAGTGCCAGCCATCGGCTCCTGGCCCTCTCCTCTGCGGCTCTGCATCTGGCTGAGCAGGAGAGCACAGGAAATACCATCAGCTTTAGGGCTGCTTGAATCATCGTAAAACCACGTTGGATAAGCGAGGGCTGGAGCTCCAGAGCTTCAGCCAAAAGCCTCCTGGACCCTGCTTTATGGCCTCCAGCTATAGCAGCTCCTACAGGCTGCTTTGTAAGGATGAGGAAGGCAAGAGGAGGCACATGCCTTGGGCAGGCAGTCGAAGGCTGAGAGAATATGGGGTGATAGGGAAAGCCCCCCTCCCAGGCAGCAGAATTATCAGGGGGCATGTTTTCCCCTGACCCCAAAGTCTGTGGGCTGCAAAAGGGCTTTTTTTATTCCCAAAACTGTCAGACAGGAGCCAGGGGAAGGCGAACGGGAGAGCAGCTGGCAGGCAAACGGGGAAAGGAACTGAATTAATAAACACAGGAGGAGGGTTTCAAAGCGGCACAGCCAGATATAGGGGTGGATGCTTTGCTTCAGGGCCAGGGGTTGGGATGAGGGTGAAGCAGATCACCACAGCCCAGAGGCTCTCCTCCTGCATCCGAAACAAGGGTGATGACCACTTCTGGCAAGCACTTGGCAGTCAGTGGCCCCAGAGAGGCTGATCAGCCGTGGCTTCACTGGTGGTTTCCTGGGCGCTGCTTTCCAGCAATCTCTGCTGGCCAGCACTCCTGGAAAGCACCGGCCTTGGGCCCAGGGAGCCCCACTGTGAGGGAGGGCCAGATGGAGGGTGGGAGGTGAGAACTGGAGCTCTCATTCCCATTGCACGGGTTTGAGATGCACGTACAGCCCTGGCTCAGCGTGTGGGAGCTGCAGTCACCAGCTGGAGTCACAGAGGATAGATCCCGAACACAGAAATAAAGGGAAAAAGCCCCCCACGTGCAGGGAGCTATGGCACCAGGGACAGATCCATGCTGATGTAGCCCAAGACCTGCTCGTGTGTGACCCATCTCCATTGAACTGGGATTTCCTCACTGTGGAAACCTGCATGGGTGCTCCTGCTCCACTCAGGCACCTGCTTAGGTCTCTGGGCACCCTTGAAGGCAGCAGCCCCCCAGAGAGCATTGCTTCCTCCCAGCAGCCCCCCAGCTAAATGTGAGAGCTGCTCTGCAGTGGCTGTGTTTGCCTTAGCCTGCCTTGCAAGCTGCCCATTTCCTTCCCTGGCCATAAATAAATCCACTCCATAAAACTAAGGGAATGTGTAATATAATGAAGCCTTTCTCAGAAAGCCCATCAGATCCCTTCCTCCCAGCCCGTCCGCCCTGCACGGGAACAGGGGCACAGCCCAGCCCAGGATGTAGCCAGGGTGAGGGGGGGCTGAGGATCCCGTCAGGCATCGCAAAGCCAGGCTGGGGATTAGGGAGGCCGAAACCCAGGGCCACCCACGGTGGAGGCAGAGAGCTGGTCCTGGCCACCCTGACTGTACTGGGAGTGGGGATGGACGCTCATACACAAACTGCGAGGGGACTAGGAAGGGTTTGAGCCACGCCAAGGGCTGGGAGGCTGTGCCTGAGCCCCTCCAGTGTTTTCATCCCCCCAGATCCCTCCAGTGTTTGCACAGTGGGTGGGTGCTGCATGGCACGGCTGGCAATGGGCAAGCTTGTTACCTTATAAAGTCATTAAAATAAAAAATAAAAAAAAAAAAAATCCAACCTGAAACAACTCAGAGAGCCTCAAAACAAACTTCTGGCACTGTGGCAGAGGAATGCACCAGGCTGGCCATGGGGTGCCCTGGCAGCACCCCATGTGAGGGGGACTCAGCAGTACTGGGCACATTGCCAACACAGGGGCCACTTGTTGGCATGGGCTGGTGGGCAGGAAGGAGGGCAGCCGATGGGCTGGGCTGTACCATTGGCTGCACAAGCCTGAGACTGTTTGGGCAACAAGGAGCCTTCACTCCCTGGCTGTTTTTCTACCATTAGAAAACTGGTGTGGCTGTGGCGGGAAGCGGCTGCAAACACAGAGAGTCTTTCAGTGGGGCATGTGTGTCTGCACAGGGATCTTCTGGCACCCACTCTGGTAATTAAAGAGATGCTTTAATGAATTCCAGTCCCCTCCCTGCAAAACACACACAGGTCACCAGCCCTAGCCCCCACCTGGCCCCCACTGCAGCCTGAATGAAGCCTTGTTGAGTGGACAGTCCCTCCCTGGCTCCATTCCCCCTCTCCCCAAGCAGAGCTTGCTCTGCTCCTTCCTCCTCGACCTCAGCACCCTCCTCTGGGCAGAGCAATGGGGGTCCCTGAAGTCCCGCACGGACTCATTCATACCTCCCCATGCACTGATGCACACCCCAAAACACATTCAGCTGTCCCACAGGCAGGACTGGGGATACCTGGAGCAGGGATAGGAGCCTGTGGGTGGGGAAGGCATCCACCAGCTCATGTTTCCTTCTGCATACCCAGGGAGCCATCTTCCTGCTCTGAAAACCCTTCATGTTCAGTATCTGTTCACTCTGCAAACCCTCGCACTGAGCTTTGTGAGCACTTTCCCTTGACTGGGCCAGGAGCTGGCTCCTCTGTCCTCCTACGTGCTGGGGAGGAGGTGGGAGAATTCTGTGTACTAAGATCTTAAATTACAGAGTAGAGGCCAAACTGGATCCACTGGGCCCCAGAACAGCCTCAGGAGCTCCCCAGTCCAGAGCGCCCTGGGTGGATGAGGATCCCTTCCCTTCCATGGTGCTGCCAAACACCAGGATCTGCTTCCTGGGCTGCCAGAGCCAGCTCACTTGGGGTCTGGGGTGCCAAAAAGCTCCCCAAACAACAGAAAGCAGCAACTGGAGAGGCCAACCTGTTTTCAATTGGAGGAGCAGCAGGAGGGGGCCAAGGTGTCTCAGACCCAGCATGTGGCCAGTGGGTGCTGGGACAGTGTCACTTCTCACAGAGCCCTCACTTGTTCACTGCCCTGGGAGGAGCTGAGCACACCCTGGGCCTTGCTCACAGCCCCTTGCTCAGAGCTTTTGGTTCATCTCCTTGGCTTTTTTTCAATGAAAAAAAAAAACAAACCAAAACCAACCAACAAAAAAACAACCCAAAATCCAAATGACACTGCAGCCTATAATCTGCTGGCCGGCTGCTTGGAAACTGTGACAGAGGGCCCTCTGGCTTTGTCAGCGCCTTTCCATCAGCCTGGCAAGGCAGGGGCAATGATTTCCTGTGGGACATGGTGATCTGGGAATGGTTATTTTTAGCCAGGGTGAGTGGGGTGGCTGGGGTGCCCACCCTGACCAACAGCCAGGACATGGAGACCTGCTGCTCCCTGTGACAGGGGAGGAAGGGCCAGCTCAGGCTTCTCCATCCAGGGATGAAGCTCAGCCCATGACATGATCATGGCACCCTTAGATCACCTAGGAAATGTGGGTTTGGGTCATGGGAGTACATCCACATGGGGCAATCCCCAGAGGCAGCCAGCCTGCACAATGGACTGGGAGCCCAGGAGGGTTCCAGCTCTCTACATGCATGCCTAAACCAGAGTTGCTGCCCAAGTGATTGATCGACATGAGGCAATGAAAGCTCCTCCAGCACGAAATGCATTTGGAAAAACTCTCCCAAATCCAGCAAGCTGTATTTTCTGCATCTTTTGCAACATGGAGGGTAATGAGGAGGGGAGGAGGTGAAAAGCTGTGAGGCCCATGTGAAAGAGAAACATCCCAAGTCGAGTGGCGCTTGCATCCTGGCCAGGCTGCTAAACAGAGGAAAGCAGTCCTGAAACAAAGCAGGAATTTGAGAAGACAAAAGGCAGTAACTCACACCTCTCTGCTGCCAGCACTTTCTGGAGCTGAGCAAGGGTCTATCTGCCTACCTTCCCCCCACGCCCTCCCAGCAAACAGCCCCACTCCCCTGGGCATCTGCACTTTAGGTAACATTTTATTAGTACTATTTTATGAGGAAGAAGGAAAGCATCTCTAGCAGCTTTGGAAGAACAGAGACAAGACTGACTGTGCTGGCTGCAGGAGCTGCTGTCCCATGTCACACCAGAAAACAGGCTGGCTGGGCTGGACGGGCTCCTCCAGCCCTGAGAACAGGATTCCCAGTACCCACGGTGAGCCCCTGCCTGGCCCCAAGGATGGCAGAGGAGATGCCGGTGGGTTTAGCCCCAGCAAAGCTTTCTCTCCCTGAGACCAGCCACTCAGTGCCCATCTGAAGAGCATGTTTTGGGGATTAGAGGAAGCCACAAAACAGAAATGTAGCAAAATCTTGGTGGTAGCTGGAGCACAGAGCATGCACATGTGAGGGAACCTTGACAGGCGCCAGCACATAATGTACATGCAATGTCTCCAGGGACCACAGTATATTGCATGCATGTGTTCATGCCTGGATGGGGCCCAAGCACCAGGCTGTGTAAGGAGGGAGAGAAAAATCCCCTCTAGCAACACGCCATGTCACTGCTGATCACCAAATGCTGGGACAAGGGGGTGCTGAGAGCCCCAAGCAGCACCCACCATCCTTGGCCACCAGGCAAGACATGCCAGGGCAGGCTGGTTTTGCAAGGCCCCACTGGAACGGGTGAGGAGGTCAGGAGAGGACAGAACCCTTCATGGCCCTACAAAGAATAGCAAAGCTCCTCTGGGTCACTGGCTGGGCCAAAGAGGACAAGGAAGCCAAAGTGCCCCATGCCAATGGTCAGGAAATGAGCAGGCTTGGGTAAGACACTCTGGCAGCCCTGCCCAGGACTGAGCAAAGCACTTGCTATTAAAGCAAGGGCTACATATTTCCATGCTGCCACTTCTTCCCTGCCCAGAGCACATCCTTGAAACACCCATATCATTCTCCCAGAGCCCAGGAGAAAGCTGAGGTGCTTCCTCTGCTGCTAGCAGAAGGAAATGATTTCTTCTGGGGTCTGGACAAGGAGGTGTCTCCATACCTTAAGGGCTCAGAAGGAACATCTCCCTCCACAGAGCTCCAGAGATCAGAAGTAAAGATCACCAGAGTGCTCCAACTTTACCCTGCCATGCAAACCATCAACTCTAACCCAGATCAGCCCCACAGAAATTTAGGCAATAGAAAAATGCAAGTGGGGAATCAGCTAAGAGCACACATGTGGGTGTTTACACCCAGACCTCACCATGCAGGAGGCTGGTTTCACCCCAGCCTCCTCCAAAAGAGAGCAGGGGTTGGGCTGGGAGCCTCAGAGAAGCAAAAACCTCGTCCTCATTACCCCATGACACCTCAGCAAACTGTTTGGGGACCCCAAACACAAATGGAGGGTCCAGTCCCCAGCTGGCTGGCTTTGATGACAACAAGTGCAATAGCAAAGCACAGCAGGAAAGCTCTGCACATACGAACTCGAGCAGAGTAGGCTTACAGCCTGTGCCTACATATGGTCTGGAAACGTGCATGTTCACCCCTCCTCGTCAAAGATTTACATCTTATGGGTCTTCAGAGTGTTTATGCTTCACCCTGCAAGTGCGGAGTTAAGTTGTTCATGGATTACTTCAGAGCAAACCAGGCTGGGGGACTGTGCATCTCAGACACATGCATTTAACATGGGTGCAATGCACACGCATGCACTGAGCCAACTAAAAAGAATAGGCATTCTAAAATTAAGCCTTGCCCCTCCCTGTGCTTTTCGTCTTGCCCTCCCCCACATACGCTGTGCCCTGTGACACAGTCTTTCATTTCATGACCACATGCCATTGCGCTGAGTCCCTCCAGGGCTGATGTATACTGGGCGTTGAACAGTTTCCAGCTGCAGCTTTCAGGGTCCCTGTTGGAGCCAAGGTTTCCGTGCAGTCTCGCATCCACATATGGATCACAGGCACACACATTTGTTCCTCCAGCCCCGACAGAGGAGGCATCTCCAGAGTGAACGTCAGCAATGTTTGGATGATATGAAGAGCTGTTAGGAAGTGGTGTCAAATAAGGAGAGGAGCAGAGCTTGGTGTTGGCTGATCTGGCAGCATTCCCAGGGCTCTGGGGAAAAGAGAAACACCACACAGCATCTCTTTGGCATCAGTTGGCACTGGTCAGGGAATCTGACCAAGGTGTGACAGGGCCACTGCTGGAAGAGTTCATATTCCTCCAAAGGGAGATGGCTATGGCAGGAGGAGGAAAGACTCATTAGGATAACAGTTTGCATCCTAATGCTTGGGAGCTCAGCCCGATGACAGGCACTACTGCATCTGCCCTGGGCAAGAAACAAGGGGGAAGGTTCCTCTAAATGGTGCATGAGCAAGGATAAACACCACCTTTACCTCACCACCTAGCCCCTAGAAACCCCTTCCCTTAGGGGAAAAAAAAAAAAAAAAAAAAAATCACAGAAGAGACTCCCCCAAGGGTCTTTCCAGGCTGCTGAGCTCCAGCACACCACCACAGGGCAAAGAGGGACGTGCTTGGGAGGCTCCAGATTCACAGCATCCATAGAGACAGGGCTTGCAGGAGGTGTCCTACCTTGCCTGACCCTCTATTTTTTCTCCCCAGCCTCTTTCTTCGGGGACAGCTACGTGGAGATGCCCTTGGCAGACGCCTCACACACCGTGAGGCTCCACCTACAGCTGTTTACCAGCCTGGGGAATGGGCTGCTCTTCCTGGCTGCTGGCCAGCCCGACCACCTCCTACTCCAGCTGCGAGGTGGCAGCCTGCAGGTCAGCACCCCACTATAGGTCAGGGCTTCATCTGGTGCAACGATGAATGGGAGCAGCACTTGAAAGTGACAACCCATGGGGCCAGATAGCAACATGGACAGCCAAGACCCCTGCCAGGGGATGTTAAGAGTTCAAAAGGAGAGCAGACACAGTCTTGGGAGAATAAGTTATAAGAGAAACAGGCTCCATCTGGGATAGCTCCTCACCTACTGCCTGGGGTGATGCTGGGGAGCATTGTGGAGACATCCAGACATCAGCACCCCATGCACAATGCACAGACAGACGTGGAGCACAGCACCCTTGGGGTGCAAGGGGTTAGTGAAGAGAAGGGGTGAGACAAGAGGGTCCAGAGTAAGAAGAGATCTCCCCTACCACACCACAGACCAAGCCCAGCTAAGGGCATGGGAAGGGATCAGGACAGAAGAATAAAATTCCCCTCTTGTGGTTATGGTGTTGGCATCCACCATGAAGGAATGGAGCAGGGAGCATCTGAAACACATCCTGCTTCTCCTGCAGCCTGGGCTGGGCCACCAACCACATCTAAACCAAAGCAGGAGAACAAGCAAGCATCTGGCCAGAGGTCTCCCTAATGCAGACCATGTCTCAGGGTCCATCAGCTAACCCGCTACTTAGGCAGGCTCCGAGCTGCTGCCTGTGGGGAGCAAAACCTGCTATTTCCCCTGCCTGTTCCCAGGGAGAGGGCTGGAACAGCCCAGGCTGCAGGGGTGGATGGAGCAGAGCATGAGGAGCTAGCATCTGGCAGGAATCCTTCATGGGGGGAGAGAGAAAGCCCAGCAGTGAAATGGAGGACTCCAGTGAAACAGCCTTGAGACTGGGCTTTGCTGAGAAAGAGTGACAAAGGAGAGAAATTCAGAGAGCAGGACAGAGAAGACATGACCACAGGGGGATCTAGCTGGCAAGGGAGGAACATGTCCAGAGGAGGAAGAGGGCAGGATTAACAATAGTGAGCAGAGGGACTAAAATCCTTGTGAGCCTTCAGGAACAGTCCATGCTTCAGTAGGTATTTCTGGTCAGTGAAGATGTGTCTTCTGAGCTGCAGATAATGCCTTGTTTGATCTGAGCACTTTTCACATCCTTCCCTGCAGGCCAGGCTGCAGCTGGGATCTGAGGAGGTGATGCTGCAGTCTCCAGCAGAGCTGCAGCTGAATAACCTGGCAGTGCATGATGTGGAGCTGCTGGTGGAAGATGGCAGGATGACACTGACCATTGATGGCCTCTTCAACAGCTCCATGGACATCCCTGGGCCCATGCAGGAGCTGGACATCCAGTACGGCCTCTATGCTGGTGGGACAGGTAACCTTGACCTGCCATACCTTTCTGAGGCCACTTCATCCTTCAGAGGTTGTCTCCAGTCAGTGACATTCAATGGCCTGGATGTCCTTTCCCCTCTGTCCTCTGATGGCAGTTCCAAGATCTTCCACCAGGTACAGGAAGGGTGCAGCACACAGTTCTCTGCAGACCCCGAGGACCCTTTTGGGTTCCTGGGGCCACACTCCTACATCACATTTCCCACATGGGATGCAAGGGAGGAAGCAACCATTGAATTTGTGATAACAACAAGCATCACCCAGGCACCCCTTATTTACCATGAGGGGCTGGAGAATGATTTCTTCTACCTGGAGATCTTCAACGGGCGCCTGAGAGGGTTTGTTGAGAAGGGGAACGGTATTATTGTCCTGCACAACAATGTCTTCATCAGCGATGAGCAACAGCACTATGTCAAAGTCTACACTGACATCCACAAGTTTGAGATACTTATAGATTACTACGCCTCATCCACATCCAACCGAGGCATCAACAACTACCTGGACCTTCAGGGAAACCTCTTCATTGGAGGTATGAATGAAAAAGCTTTGCAAAGACTGAGAGAACATCATCTCGCTTTCATCTCAGTGTGGACCATGACCAACAACTCATTTGTTGGCTGCTTGGAGGACCTGCGGATAAACCTGCAGAGGAGAAGTCTACAAGATGCAGTGATCACAAAGGACATCACATCAGGCTGCGGAAAGCAGGAGCACTACTGGGACTATGACGAGGCATATGAGCATGATGAGGCACCCACCTCCCCCCCTCCAGATGTCTGGTCAGGAGCACCAGGCCTGGTGGTAGAACCATGTCATCCAGACAACAGCTTCCCACCCGCCTTTGCCAACATCAGCAGGCTGCTTCATGTCAGCCCCCTCATTGTCTCTGAAGGGGGCACAGCCTATCTGGAGTGGAAACATGCCCAGCCAACAGTAGACTTGAGTCTTGCAAACATCCGTCAGTCCCAAATCCTCTTTAGCATCACCAGTGATCCTAGACATGGCCAGTTGGAGCTAGACATTCCTGGGTCCAGGAGCAGAAGGAAGTTCACTTTGTTGGACATTGTGAATCGGAAAGTCAGGTATGTCCATGATGGTTCTGAGGGGCCCATGGACCAGCTGATGCTGGAAGTGACAGTGACTGCTCAGCAAGGGGTCCCAGAGTGCTTGCGACAAGGGCAGATATACCTGCTGCCCATCATGATCAACCCCATCAATGATGCCCCACAGGTGATCTTTCCCCATGGGAACCACATGACAATCCTCAAGCACACACGGAAACACCTGACCACGGACATCTTGCAGGTCCTGGATGATGACACATCCTGTGATGATCTCGAATTCCAGCTGCATGGTGGCCAGCAGATGGAAGAGGGTTACGTGGAGTATGACTTTCATCCTGGAGTCCCCATCGAAGAGTTCTCTTGCAGGGACCTAGAAGCAGGCAACGTAGTCTATGTGCACCAGAGCGGGACAAATTTACAGCTCACCTTGCAGGTGAGTGACGGCACAGTCCCAAGCCCCACTGCCACCCTGAGGATCCTCGCCATTGAGCCTGACATCCACCTGCACAACAACACCGGCCTCTCCATCTCCCAAGGAGAGGCTGCACGCATTACCACAGCCAACCTGTCAGTGGAGACAAATGCTGTGAAACAACGGGTTGCCATCCTGTATGTCCTCACAGAGCCCCTAAGGTATGGTGAGGTCCAGAAACAAGGGAGCATGGGAGGGGAATGGAAAAAAGTCGAGTCCTTCCTCCAGCAAGACCTGGAGCAAGGACGCATACAGTATTTTAGCACAGACTCAGAGCACCATTTGGAGGATGTTGTGGAAAAGTTGAAATTTGAAGTCCACGTGGGGCAGAAGGTCTTGCAAAACAAGACTTTCCTCATACAGATTAAAAGAGCCACCATTAAGATGAGGACCATGGTGCCCCTCCAGATGAAGAACAAGCGGCACAGAAATATCACCAGTGAGGAGCTGGAGGCAATGTTGGAAGATCCAAACTCTGCCCCAGTCCTCTTCCACTACATGATAATCCAGGCTCCCAAAAAGGGAAACCTGGAGCTGCTTGGCAACAGACTGACCAAAGGCTTTGGATTTACCCAAGATGACCTGCAAAGAAACCACCTGAGCTACAGTGCAACCATCAGGAACTCTCAGCAAGCTGAGGACACCTTCCAGTTTCGTGTCCATGGTGGCAAGCAGTACTCTCCCATCTATACCTACACAATCAACATTGGTGGGGACCCTGATGCACCAGCCCTAACCAATGTTCTCCTGACAGTGCCAGAAGGGGGGCAAGCCCTCATCTCCAAGGACCACTTGTTTGTACAGAGCATGAACAGTATGGACTACCTCTACAAAGTGATTGAGGGGCCAGCACATGGGAGGCTGGCCTGGGCTGCATCCCATGGCTGGGCCTCCAGAGAGGAGATCACAGAGTTTACCAATGATGACATCCTCCACCGCCGGCTGCTGTACCAGCATGATGACTCTGAGACACTGGAGGATGACATCCCCTTTGTAGCAACCAGGCAGGATGAGGGCAGCACTGAGCCTGATGAGGAGGAGGTGAGAGGTGTTTTCAGGGTCTCCATCCAACCCATCAATGACCACCCCCCGGTCCAAGTGGTGAACAAAGTTTTCAGCGTAGTGCGCAATGGGCAGCATCTGCTGACGACAGATGACATCTCCTTCACCGACAAGGACTCTGGTTTCTCTGACTCACAGCTGGTTCTGGTGAGGAAGGATATTTTATTTGGCAGCATTGTGTCTGTTGATGACAGAAACCACCAGGTCTATCGGTTCACACAGGATGACTTGAGAAAGAAGAAGATCCTCTTTGTCCATTCAGGGGCTGACCGGGGCTGGATCCAGCTGCAGGTCTCAGATGGCCTCCACCAAACCACAGCCCTCCTGGAAGTACAGGCATCAGACCCCTACATCAAGATAGTCAACAACACTGGTCTAGTCATCCACCAAGGCAGCCGAGGGAGCATTGACTCCTCTGTTCTCAGCCTAGAGACCAACATGGACATCAGGTCAGATGAAGAGATACGGTTCCTGATAACAACCCTGCCAAGGTGGGGGACTGTGCTGAGAGGGGAGCAGCCTGTCATGGCCTTCTCCCAGAGGGACCTGCTAGCAGGAGAGATCTCCTACCACCACAATGGAAGCAGGAACAGCCGGGATGAGCTCCAGTTCACTGTAGAAGCAAATGAGGTGTCAGTGGAGGACACACTGGCCATCAGTGTGTTCTTGGATACTCATCCCACCCCTCTGCACATAGTCAATCACAAGGAGATCCATGTCTTCCAGGGGGAAGCAGCTGGGATCAAGGAGGAGTACTTACTGGTGAGTATCCCCTTCTCTAGTCATTCCTTAAGCCTGCATCACTTCCCTGGCCACCAAACCAGGACAGCCACCAGTGGAATTCCCTTTTATATCCACCTTTCCAGATCAAAGGCATTGTGTCCACATCAGGCTTTGCCTGGGGTGGGGCAGGGGGGTGTGGGGTGTGTCCAGCATGGCCTCAGCAAGATGACTCTTGCAGCTCATCCCACAGCAAAGCCTTGGGGGACTGCACAGCAGCACACTCTGGGGCACTCATGCCTTGTCTCCCCTGCACTAACAGGTGGTCCACGAAGAGATCCCTCCCCAGGATATAGTCTACCTGGTGAGCAGCCTTCCAGCCTCTGGCTTCCTGGCAATGCTTCAGGATGGCCGAGATGCCAATGAGCAACCCAGCCTGGACCCCATCCAGTCCTTCACTCAGGAGGACATCAACAATGGCAGAGTCCTCTACCTCCACTCCAAGCCAGACGAAGAGCATGACCGGTTTGTCGTGGACATCACAGCCCATGGTGCAGACCCACTGGAGGGGGTGGTGGTGAGCCTGGTTGTGCTCCCCATCACCATTCCCCTGGATGTCTATAACATCACAGTGCCAGGAGGTGGCTCTGCTACCCTCTCCACAGGCGTTCTCAACATCCCCAACACCTACTACACAGCTCTCGGTGTGGAGTTCAGGGTGCTCGAGCCACCCCGGTTCGGCACTCTCTTGAGCAGCAAGCGGCCTGAGGATGGCGAACTGCATGGCTTCACCTGGAGTGAGGTAGAGCAGCCAAGGGTGCCCGTTTACCCACCACACTGCTTTTCCAGAAGGCTTGGGAAGACCCCAGGGGTAGGATCTGGCCTTCCATGGCTCTGAAAGGCTAGGGTGGGCTGAGGGTTTTTCTCCCCATCAGAGAACTGCCCTTGGGATGGAATGGTTTGCCCCTCAGACAGGACTCTCATCAGTCCCCACGTGTGGTTCAGTAATGTTCCTGGGGATGCTCGAGAGCTAGTAGTAGGTGCCCAGCTTACTCCCTCCTCCCAAGGAGGTGCACATGCCCCCTTCCCAGCGGGACCGGTGGCTTGAGTCCTTCAAGAGAGTCACCCCTCCCCTATCCGTCAGGTGGAGAAGCAGCAGATCCAGTACAGGCAGGATGGTGCCCGGTCCCAGGCCGACAGCTTCACCCTCCTGGCCAACGCCTCTGAGATTGCCCGTCAGAGCCAGCCCAGGACCCTCTTCATCACCATCCTGCCCAGCAGCTCCCGGGGACCCCGGCTGAGGCTCAACGCCGGGCTGCAGGTAAGAGCAGAATGCCACGGGGATGGGCAGCCGCCCAGTGGGGTGCACCCCTGGGTGCTCAGCCCTACGACAGCCGGGGTTGGCCAGACCAGCGTGGGGACCCCAGGAGCTCCGCTCCGAGCCTGCCCACGCACCCCCGACAATTCGGGCACAGTGGAGCCGGAGCGCAGCCCAGAGGCGGGCGATGGGCTCCGAGGAAGGAGAGACGGTTTCCCAGCGGGGGCCAGGCTTAGCAGGAGGCGGAGACTGAGCTGTGGTGGTATGTCCCTCCTCCACCCCGTCCCTCGCTGATACCGAGACCGGCCACAAGATGGGAGCATCGCCCCGCAGCAGCGCCTCATCCCCCGGTCCCCAGCGCGCTGCCACGGCGGCAGGCAGCTGCCCGGGAGCGGGCAGGGCAGGCTCGGCTCCTCACCTCCCCTCTGCTAAGGGCAGGCAACCCGCTTCGCTTTCCCGAGTCCCCGAATAATTCCTGGGAGCACGAAGAGCAGCTTGCCCACGTTGCCTCAGCACGGAAATACTTAATTATTTAGGCAGCTTTCACACCTCTCCTTTTGCTTATCTTGGTAAAGTGAGAAGCAAATAGGTCTCACCTGCTCCTGAAGGCTCACCTTCTGCTTCAGACACTTCCCTGCCCCAGTCAGGACTCGCTAGCATGAAACTGCAGCAAAGAAATTATTAGAAAACATGCAAGAGTGCCAGCTCAGCAGGATCATTCCCTTCTGCTTCCCAGGCTATCCTCACACATCCTAGGATTTTCCAAGCTGGCAGCAGGGAAAGCAGCTCCTTCTATCAGAATCACCATCTCCATGACTTTGGGAAATGGTTTGGGCTCTGGAAAAGATGCCCAGGAGGAAAGGTATAGGCTGGCCTGCCGAGATAGCCCCAGAAGCAAGGAGAGGGCCAGGGCTGGCAGCAAAGTTTGGAGGGTGCTCCCATCCACATCCAACCCCAGCTTTGGGCCTGCCTCTGTTACACCCCCAGCCCAGGAAGCTCGGCCGCCTCCCAGCTTTAGGTGGTGCCTGCAGGATCTGCCCCAGCTGTGCCGAAATCCTGCGCTCTGACAGAGCAAGGATAACCCCTTGGCTTCTGGGCCAACTGCAGCCCCTCAGCCCCATTCCAGAGTCACCAAAGCCCCTCTCTCTGCTCACTGGGGACCAGGGCATCCTAAAAGGTCTGCATCCCAAAAGTACTGCTCAGTGCTGGCTCTGACAGGATGGGCCCAACAAGCAGGTCTGGAGTTGGAAAAGGCTCCTTGCTCCGAGCAGGAATGATCTTAAAGCAACCCAAGGTTCAGGAGGGGCCCAGCCCTGCTGTGTTTGTGTTTGGGTGAGAGATGACTTCAGTGTTTAAAGGTCAGGCCGGGTCTAGGAGAGAGATTGCACAAAGCCTTCCTCAGCTGCTTGCGCCTGCCAGCTCCAGGGGTGCAAAGTCCATGCAGGGCTGGGGAGACAACAGGCAGGGTTTGGACCCCAAAGCGGAGCTCCCTGCAAAGGACCAGGTAGATTTGCCTCAAGCAGCTGTTTGGGTTGCATCAGGAGAAAGGATGGCTGGATGCCACCAAGAGAGAGGCTTCCACTGCTGTGCCAAACACAGGGCCATGCACCCAGTGCTGTTTTGCTGCCTCCCTGCACGCTCTCCTGGAGAGCAGAGGTGACACGGAGGCTGAGCAAACATAATGAGTCAAGTAAACGAGAGCAGGAACCAGGCGGAAGGCTTTAATAATTCAGAGAGGACAGGGTGCATGACGGAGCAGGTCAGCTCTGGTGGCACGGGCTCTCGGTAGGGAGTAAAGCCACTCCAGCCACCACGTGTGCCCGTGTCCAGTGGGCATTGCCTGCAAATGCCTCTCTGAGCTTTGAGCATGGGGAGCTTTCCTTGGCACTGAGCCATGAGCATGATTGCAATTCCAATGGGTGCTGAAGTGACCTCGTTGTGGGTGCTGGGGAGAAGGAGCAGGCCAAAAGCCAGGGTGCACATATGTGGTGGAGCATCAGCTCCTGCACTGGCCTTGTGCCCATCAGCACTTCCCCCATCCCATCTCTCACAAGCTGTGTTTTCAATCCTGCCTCCTGCCATCCCATGAGGATTGCTGAGGGATTTAATTTCACTGTCGGCACCCACACCCACTCAAGAAATGTTTTGTGTTAGGCCATCTGAAAAGAGCACAAAAGAGCTGATCTAACCCATCTTGGCCAGCTGAGCAGTTCCTTCAGTGCCTGGGTGTTGTCTTACGGGTTTGTAGGATGCAGACCAGGCTTGCAGTGCCACGGGATGCAGTGCAATCCTGCCCTAACACCCCACAGGAGCTGCAGGAAGGCTCTGGTCCATGTGCCCCAGAATTTTTTGGGCATCCTGAGGCTGAGAGGCAGCTCTGGGGTGTGCAAGCAAAACCTGCCTGACAGCACAGGATTCATCCCCGTGGTTTGCCAAGACTGAGATATAGCAGGGGATTAGGAGTGGAGAAAATTGTTGCCTCCAGTTGGAGGGGGCAGATGCTGGGGCTTTGGGGTGGCAGCATCCCTGGCGGGGGTGGGCACTGCTGGCTGGAGGAAAATGTCCCTGGGAAGCTTTGTGGTGGCCCTGACCTTGGCCACATACTTGTAATTCCTGGAGGGTTTGCTGGGGCGGCTTGTGGCCTCACTGCAGCCTTGTGAGGGGGTGGTGGGATGGGTGATCTGCTGCAAGCACGAGCTAAGAGAAACACCCAGCCAGGGAGAGACGGGACCTGCAGTCATCACGTACACAGCAGCAGTTCAGGGATGAGGTCACAGAATCATGGAATAGTCTGGGCTGGAAGGGACCTTTAAAGCTCATTTAGACCAACCCCTTGGCAGGGACCAGGGACATCTGCAACTAGAGCAGGTTGCTTAGAGCCCCAGCCATCCCTGGTTTCAGGGATGAGGCAGCGACCACCTCTCTGGGCCACCTGGGCCAGGGTCTCACCACACTTGGTGTCAAAAGTGTTTTTCTTTTCTCTGGTCCAAATCTCCCTCTTTTAGTTCAAACCATCACTTCTTATTCTGTCCCAACAGGCCCTGAGGCTGGGGCTCAGGGACCCCATAAAAAGCTCTTCCCCTGCAGAGCAATGGGGAGAGGCAGACCAAAGGCACAGCCTCTGCCTCAGCCGTGTAAGCTGAACCAACATCATGCCTTCTTCCCCTTCCAGTGCTTGGGGAAACCAAGGCATAGAGGGGTGAGCCCTCACCTCTGTCCTGCACACACCATGCCAATGCACAGATCCAGCTGCATGGCATGTGCTGACAAACACGGCAGCAGCGCAGGGTGACGCAGAGCTGGGAACAGGCCAGA
>JANIJG010002434.1:27370-45801 GCA_024611175.1 Megaceryle torquata
CACAGATCCAGCTGCATGGCATGTGCTGACAAACACGGCAGCAGCGCAGGGTGACGCAGAGCTGGGAACAGGCCAGATGATGGAGGCATCACCCAGCATGTGGACAATGCTCCTTTGTTGGGCTGGGATGTGCTCAGGCACCCAGTGAAGTGGTCAGAGCAAGGACAGGATCTGCAGCAGGCTGGGACAGAAGAGAGAGGTACTGGGGGCATCCCAGGGGGATTACAGCCTCTCCTTATCCCCCAGCTGCAGGAAGGGGCCACAGCTCCTATCGGCCCCCACATCCTGAGCGCTGAGGACGAGGACTCCCCTTCAGAGGCGGTGACCTACTCCATCCAGCCCCCAGCGAATGGGAAGGTTGTGCTGAGGTCGGCGCCCAGCACTGAGGTCCGTCAGTTCACCCAGGCCCAGATAAATAATGGCCTCATCCTCTTCGTGCATCAAGGTATGGTAGGGCTGAGGTGTTCCAGCCCCCTGGTGTCACCCCTGTCCTGAAGGAGGGGACACCACTGGAGGGGAGCACTGTGCCACCAAGGCAGATGTTAACCCCACCACACAGCACCCTGGTCCAAACCATGCCAGGTTAAGCAGGGGCTTCAGTTCCCTGTCTCCCCGTAAATGCCCAGTTCTGTGCTTTCCACAGGGCCCCTGGATGGGGGCTTTGCCTTTGACCTGTGGGATGGTGAGAACCTGTCTCCTGGGCACTTCTTCCTCGTCAGGGCCCAGAGAGAGCCTCTCATCAGCCTGGCCAAGAAGCAGAGCCTCACTGTCTGCCCAGGTAGGTATAAGCATGTTCCACATCCTCCCAGTTTGATGGCAAACAGGGCCTTTGGGCCCCTCCACCACCTCCTGCCCAAGAGATGCCCACGGCAGATACATACTGCATGTGTTTTCCAGGTGGCCTGCAGCCCATCACTAGCCAGAACCTTCAGGCAGTGAACACCAGCCCCGCCGGCTCCACTGCTGTCTACTACAGCATCGAGCAAGCCCCGCGCCTGGGCAGGCTGAGCACCTCCCAGGGAGAGGAAATCAGGAACTTCACCCAAGCCCAGGTGAGTTCTCACCAGCCCCAGGACCTCAAGGACACTGCAGCCTGGGAGTCCTAGCCTGGCTCTGCTGCCACCACAGGCAGAGGCAGATGCTCTCTCTCAGGAGGCAGAAAAAGGCTGCAGCCACACCGTGACTTTTGCAGCAGCTACTAAGAGGGATTAGGAGCTGCTGCCCCAGCACTAGCTTTGCTACAGCCATCAAGCCTTGGATTTAGCACCAGGGGAGGCTCAGGGAGTTAAAATCCCCTTTTCTTAGTCTACCACCCTGCTGCAAACCCAGCCACCCTGCCTGCAGCAAGAGCCAAGCATGATGCTTTCAGTCCCTCTGCAAGCAAAGTCTTATTACCACCCTTCTGCCCCAGGGCTAGGCTTTTGCAGGGCATTGCAAAGGGCTTATTCCAGCCATCACTCTGAAGCACATGGGTTTGCCCACCTTGCTGTGCTCACCCTCGGAGGAAGCCTGGACCAGCTCTTGGAGAATGCCAGTCGAGCTCAGCCCTTCATCTGAGCCTCAGTCATCCCCATTACTGGGCAGAAACCTCAAGGCAGAGAGACACCATAAACTGCCAGTGGTGGCTACCATGCCATGGCTGGTGATGATCTCCACTTCTTACCTAATTAAGGCTTGGCTGATGAGATAAGAGCCCAGGGTACACACATGGGCTCCAGCACAGCATCACCAGGGTCTCACGTCCTCCCCAAGCCACAGTGTCCATCCCACCAGAAATTAAACACACATCCATCTCCCACATGGTATCACCCACTCTGGGTATTTATTTTGCCATTTAGCAGAGCTAGTTGAGGTTTTTTATTTTATTTTTAGGTGGACAGTGGGTTGATTTTCTACCAGCATGAGATGCCAGAGAAGCCTTTCTGGCTCACCCAAGATGCCATCCACTTCCGTGTGGTGACTCCCACAAGTATCTCGGATTCCTTCATCCTCCTTGTGCAGATCTCCTTTGAAGCCAAATGTCACCAGCGCTCAACTCAGCTATGGAGAAATGCAGGTAAGAGAGAAGCAAGGGAAAACCAAGCTCTCCTGAAGTTCAAACTTGTTTGTCTTGGGCTTGTTTGTCTGAAGACCCCACCGTGCAATTTTCCATGGCCACCCAAGCACAAGCTTTGATATTATGCCAAGCAACATCTAAAATTGCATCCATCTTTTTGCTGGCTCCCTGCACAATTCCTTCCTCCATCATCTTACCAAAGTAATGCATCCCAGTTGTCTTCCCATCCCTCTTCATTTCTTTGAAATCCTCTGTTTTGCTCTCCCCTGGGTCTGCTGTCCTCTCCAGCAGACCCTGGCTCTTCCTGGGGGTGACAGACTTTTGATTTTTCCCTTTTCTCCCCAGGTCTGCAACTCACGAGGGCTCAACGGGCTGAGATCAGTACTTCAGTGCTGGATGCTTCCAACCTCCTGAGTCAAATCCCAGTCCCTGAGAGGGCTGCACACGATGTTGTTTTCCTGGTAACAAGGCTGCCAGCCCATGGGCAGCTCTTGGTGGCCGGTGTGCCCCTGGAGCAGTCACGGCCACTCTTCCTGCAGTCAGACCTAACTGCAGGGCACCTAGCATATGCCCATGGTGGGGACAAGGTCTCTGAAGACCGTTTCAGATTTAAGGCTTGGCTCCGTCCCCAGACACGGCAGTCCATCCATCCTCCACAGGAAGGGGTAGTCATCTCTGAAGCTTTCAATATAACAGTGACCACCAGCAGCAAGCCAACACAGGTGGTGAGACGACAGGAAGTGCTGCAGGTCCCACATGGCTCCATAGTGACCTTGTCCCAAGAATACCTGGATGTGATGGACCCATCAGGTTCCCCAGAGGAGATGGTGTACACTGTCCTCCAGAGACCCCTTGCTGGTCACCTGGCCCACACCCACAACCCACAAGAGGCCATCAACCACTTCACCCAAGCAGATATCAATGCAGGTCACATCGTGTTTGTTGCCACCGGAAGACATGCCCCAGGGTTGTTAGCCCTGAGCCTTTCTGATGGCCACCATCCACCCACCCTGACCTCAGTAGAAGTTGAGTTGCTGCCTGAAGTGGGCACTGCTTCCAGCCCAGTGCTGCTGGAGGTGCCCCAAGACCTGAACAGGGCCTCCGTGTCCCAGCGTCACCTCCTGGGAACTGCACAGCTTGGGGCAGGCAATGCCCTGTACAGGATCACCAAGGACCCAAGGTTTGGCCAAGTGCAGGTCAATCAAAAGCCAGCACAGGGTTTTTCGCAGAAGCAGCTGGACCGTGGGGAGGTGACGTTCACCTTCACTGACCTCATCTCTCCTGAGGATGACTTCCAGTTTCTTGCCATGTCACGGGCAGCAAACAGGACCGGGGTGGTAAATGTGACCGTCCGTGCCTTGGTGAAGGCTCGGTCAGGCAGCGTGTGGCCCAGAGGCACCACAGCCATCCTGGACACCACTGTCCTTGATGCCAGCGAGCTGGCCAACCACACCAAGAGCATCCCCATTTTCAAAATCCGCAGGGCACCCCGTGGCAGCCGTCTCATGAAGGTTTCCAGGGATGCAGGAAAACCCACCACTCCAATTGAGACCTTCAGCCAGAGTGAGCTGGAGCAAGGGCTGGTCGGGCTGGAGGTACTGGATGCTGGGGAGACTGACCAGCCCCTGCAGAGTGACAGCTTCATCTTTGAGCTAGTGGCTGATGGTGTGCCACCGGCACTGTCATCCCTGGGGTACAGCACAGAGCCCTACAACGCCTCAAAAGCCTATGGTGTCACCCTGCTCACAGCCCCTGTGGCAACATCACCCCTTGTGCCCCAACCCCAGGGCACAGCATGGAGCAGCCCTAATGCCAGCGAGCTGGGCATGCCCCCTACTGCCTGGCCAGGCCCCAGTGCCACCACCAGCCCCAGCCCTATGGAGGGAGGCACCTTCCTCAGCTTCATTGAGGCCAACATGTTCAGCATCATCATTCCCATCTGCCTCATCTTCCTCCTGCTGGCTCTCATCCTGCCCCTGCTCTTCTACCTCCACAAGCGCAACAAGACAGGAAAGCACCATGTCCAAGGCACTCCCTCCTCCAAGGCCAAGAATGGGGCTGTTCCAGATCAGGAGACCTTCCGGAGGACGGACCTCAACCAAGGAATCCCCCTAACGACTGTCAACTCCCTGGAGAGCAAAGGCACAAGTCCCCCATCCCAGGGCAAAGGTCCTGGGGCACCACCCGACCCTGAGCTCCTCCAGTACTGTCGGACTTCCAACCCCCCCTTGAAAAACAACCAGTACTGGGTGTGAAGGGCTCAGGTGTGGGGCCATGAGACCATCTGGGGGTCTGGACCCTCTTGGAGCACCACCTTTCACCTCCTCCTGGCTCTCCTCCTCCACCCTGGGAGCTGGTATCCCACAGATGCAGGAGGGCCCTGGGGATATGGGTGCTGCCAGTCCAGCCCACCTGGGAGCCCCAAACCTCCAGGTGGCTTTGGGCAGGGGAGGGGGGCACTGCATAAGCAAGTGGGTGCTGGCCAAATGCCTGAGCATCCCCGGGGAACACTGACTTTGGGTGCTCATTTGGGCCATCCTATAGTAGTCAGAATGCTGGAGAGGACCTGACGACACTGGTCCCCACTGAGCCACCCAGGCAGGTCTGGTGGTGGCTCCTCCATGGGCAGCACCGACCGCCACAAGGGTGTTTGCCATGGCTCTTGGCGCAAGAGGGAGGATGAGGAGTGGCTTGCACTGAGTCAGGCAGGGGATTGTAGCTGCCCAAATCCCCCAGGGCTAGGCGGGCTGAGACACTGCAGCAGAGGCTCGGAAAAAACTCTGTGGCCAATGCCAGGGGAATTTAAGGAGTCCCCACCCACTTGGAAAAAAAAAAACAAAACAAAACAAAAAAAAAAACACCGCCTTGCTCTTTCTCTTCGTGCTTGCTGTGTGTTTCATAAAGCAGATTGCACCGAGCCCCAGAGGGGTGGGTTGCACAACAGGTAGGATTCCCTGGGTGGGGAGGGACGGCAGGAGTTCACCTGGGCAGCATGAAATCGGAGAGGAGAGCGGAGAACCCGAGCCAGTACAGTTTTCCACGGTATGCTCCAGTACGGCAGAAGTAAACAGAATAAAGTGCCTTTTCCGAGGTTCATCTCAGTTTTCGTCAGCTGTCTCCCTTGCCAGGTCTGTTTTAAGCCCGGTGATCTGCCGAGTGACATTTGGAGGTAATGGACCAAATTCTGGGCTCTTGCTCAATTTTTCCTCAGTCTGGAGTTCTTAAAAAAAAATAAATAAAATAAAATATCTGAAATAGAGGAAAAACTGAGTGCTGAGCTCAGGATAGGACCCAAAAATAATACCGGGCATTGCTGCAGCTGGGAAGCTCATCACAGGGCACATCCCACTCTCACAACACCAATGGGAAGCCAAAATGAGCCCCCAGGGACCATGGGAGATGTTTTACATTTGCATCCCACCTCACCCAGAGTAAAATCCATCCCACGATCCCCCTCCCCAAGACAACAGCCCTTGCGGTCCCACTCTGAGGCTGTGGCAGAGCCCAGATGTTTGCTTGGACCATGCTGGCAGTCTCACTGGCTGGGTTTACAGTGCCAAACGCTTGCTGAGCAGTAAATCACACCTGCCCCACTCCAGCTGGCTGGTGCTAGCATGTCCCACTGGGCACTTACAGCCATCAGGGTGTCTCCATCCAGCCCCACATCCCCCAGCCCCAACCTGCCCCATGGTACCAGCAAGATGAGGCACAGAAGAGGCAGCCCAGGCATCTGCAAGCCCTCTTGGCCCAAGGCAGCCCATGCCAATGGGTGCCAACCTGTGCACTGACACTGCCTTCCCTGCTGCAACCTCCCCACCTCCAAAACCCGTCTCCAGAGAGGGGAAAAAATGAGGTTTCCTTCTACTCAGAGGCAAATTGCATTCCCTCCCCTCTGTAAAATAGGGATGGCACAACCAGGCTGCCTACACCATGGCTCAGAGCTTGCTGGGGTGGTGCTGCTCCCAAAACCTTAGGCCATCACCTCCCTCGCTTTTCTGGCTCACAGCTCTGTGCCTTCCCCATCACATTTTAACCAGCACATTCATCTCCTTAAGTATGTATGGACCTCTCAGCAAGGGCTGGAGGGCTGCAGGGAAGCTGGGCACATCCACCAAGGGCCCCATCGGAAGCAGCTGCCATGTTTTCCTTTTGACTGCTTTTCACTTCGCACCCAGGGATTAAATAGAAGGAACGTGGCCTATTTTGCAAGTTGCATTGAAAGAGAACCAGGTTATTTTTAAGGCTTGTGGTTGTATTTCTGCTGCTGGGAAACATCCACTTCCTGAGGTCAGGGGAGGACAAACAGTAACCTGGAAGATGCCAGTGCGGATCATGGTTCTCCAAGGCCAAGCTCTGCTGGCAGGGCTTAAATCCCAAGCAAAGCCAGTGGCTCTGCTTGGGTTATTTAGGGTTTGCAGCATGTTGGCTGGGCCAGGATCAGGCCCAGCCTTGGTGCTACCCACCACAACCCACCCACCCACCCAGGGAAGGCCTGAGGGTCCAGGTGGGCTCCTGCCCTGCCATGGAACAGACAAACCACAGCCCATACAAGTTCAAAAGTTTCCTGCTAAGGCCCTTTTGGCTTCCCCATATCAGAAGCTGGTGCAGCATCTCTGCCTTCTCCATCTCCTCACCCCAGTTTTGGCCAGAACCACTCTGGCCCAGGAGGTTTTGGGGGTGATGGGAGTTGGGCTGCACCCTTCCACAGTTATTAAATTTCCAGAGGTTTAGGGAAGATGCTTTCAGCTGTTCTGCCAGATGCACTGTTCCCTCCCAAAGCAGGCCAGATGTGCACAGCTGGCTGACAAGAGCCAGTTGTGCCCACCCATGAACTCGCACTCCCTGTTCCCAGACAGCCCAGGTCTCCTATCACCACCTCCTGCACCCCCTTGTGTCTCACACCCCCATCCCTCCCCTGCCAGAACTATTTGTTCTGCAGCAGCACCACTAGCCAGGCCCCTGGCTCACCCCGACTCTGAGCTATGGGCAGGGAACCTGCACCCATACCGGGGTGCATGTCTCCCACCGTCCTGTTGTGGGAGAGAGGGTCACAGGGGTTGCTGCCCCAGAAAGAGATGTCCCTGCTCCTGGTGCCAGGGAGGCATTGCTGTGCCCATCCTGCAAGTGCAGAGAAATGCAGGGTTGGGATGGAGTGGGGACATCAGGTGTGGGAGCACTGGGAAGGGCGGAAGAGGGGCTGTGAGAAGATGCTGAAGGCACCTGGTCATGAAGACCTCCATATGTCTACATGCAGCTTCTGAGGACACCTGGGTCGGGGAATAAATGGACAGACAGACACAGCTAGGCTAAAGCAAAGCCTTGAGTCACTAAGAGAAAACGTGTGGTGGCAGAAGTCAGGGCAGGAGCCAGAAGACAGCCAGGTACAAAGGACAGTGAGCAAGTTGCCATGACTCAGAGGTGTGACAGGATGGAGATGACAGGCAATACCTGTCACCACCTCCTACACAGGAGGAAGGGGTATGTCAAGAGCAAGGACATCACCAAGCAGAGTCACCCAAGAGGTGTGAGGACTCAATAGCTGGTGTCCCTTGTCTTCTGTGACACCTCCAGACACCACAATGTGACAACCAGATTACCCAGGCAGTGACACAGGGGGATCACAAGTGGAAAAATACTAAGGAGTTTGTTTCATTTCTATTTTGTTCTTAATTAAAAAGTCACCCTTGCAGGTTCTCCCCCCCTTCAATGGGAAGCCTGTATCCAGGGACAGGACTGGGCCCATCGTGAAGTCCCTGCAGCCCTGCTGGGATTTCAGCCCAGCACTGGGGTTAACATCCTGATTTGGGCTTGGAGCAGCCAGGGTAGGAGGAGCAGCCCTGAGGAGCAGCTCAGGGATAAAGCAGCTCCGCTGCTCTGACATTTCCTTGGCAGGCCCCCAGCACCTTTAAAGCAGCCAGAAAACCTCTTCTTGAGTTACCCAACATTCCCTGGCAGCCTGGCTGTGTCCTGGGCTGGCCATGGGTCCAAGAACCATGGCAAGGCAAAGCTTCCTCAGGTCACACAACTGCCTCAGGAGGCAAGAAGGGGAGTGTAACCCCATGGCCATGTCCCAGGCATCATATCTACAGTAGGCTGGATCAGATACCTCTCCTGGGTTACTGACAGCTAGGCAGGAGCTGGAGACGTTGGGGCTGCATGGGCATGAACACAGAGCAGTAGGGGAGGGTGCCACAGCTCCAGTGACAGGAGCCAGTTTCCAGGCACCTATTCAACTGCAAACAAATACTAGGCCAAACCAGTTTCTTTCAGCATCCACCCAGGGCAGATAGGATTATTTGGCTTTGAAACCCTCTCCGCAAGCTTTAACCATGCAAATGCAGGGGTTCAGCAAATGAGGGACTTGATTCCCAGCCAGGCTTCAGGCCAGCACATACAAGCCCTGCACACAAGACTGGGACCCATGTAAGCAACATGTCCCCAGCCTCCAGACTCCAACAGGCTGTAGGACCTTGTGACAGATTTGTCCATATTGCTTCTGGGGACAGGCATGGCAAGTGCATGAATCCCCTGAGCTCACACAGGCAGCCCTTATCTGTTTTGGAGAGGCTACGCAAGGTCCCAGGGCTCCTGCATCCCTGTCCCCATCCCCAAACCTTGCTGGCAGCTCTCACCAGCCCCAGGAGATGCTCTGGATATTGCTGGGAGCCAGGAGGAGCATGCTAGGGGTCTCCAAAGAGTGCACCTGATGACATGTGATGAGGAGAGGCCTCTAGGAGATCCTACCTGGGAGTGCAGGACAACATTTGTTCCTACCAAGACAGGTGAAGGACCTGACCAGGAGTGGCAAGGTCCTCCTAGGAGCTGCCCCACATGGGGAGACAGACCTCAGGCTGGCTACTGCATGGCGTGACAGAGCTCAGCACCTCTGCTCAGCTCAGAGCCAAACCCAGCTCCCTGGGATGCTGGGAGCCCTCCCTCCTTCCTGCCTGCCTGATTTCAGCAGGCCATGCCCACAGCCTGCAGAACAGGCTTCACTGGCAGCAAGCCCTGCAGGACGGGACAGAGCCTGAGGGAAAAGCAAGGCTGCAGGCACATCACCCTGGGAGCACCTCACAACAAGCTCATGCAGGGACAGAGCTGTCCCAAGGGGTCAAGGCAGCCTCACCACTACCTGAGATAAAGCTTCCCAGGCCCCAGCCAGCAGAGAAAAGGATGAAGAGGTGAGGCCCTGGGCACCAGAAAACATTCCCCATGCAGCTGCTGCCTGCCACGGCTCTCCAGCCCAGATGCTGGTTTAAGTTTCAGACAGACTGAGCAAAACTTCCATTTCCACACCCAGCAACTCCAAGGCAGACAGACAGTGACGGAGGAACAGCCGCAGCCTGGGCTCTCCACCCCTCCTGCAAAAACAACACACCCAGAGACACAGTTCCCTGGCAGTGCAAGACCTACCTCCCCAGGCTCAGCACCATCCTTGGGATCAGGGAGAGATTATCCATCGTCCTGGTACAGAGACCTGGAACAGGACCCTGCCCCAATCATCACCCCGACTCTGGCTGGGGGGACCCAGCCCATTGCAGAGCACCAGAGGCTGCAGCATTCAGCAGCAGGGGAATGAAGAGGGCTGGCAAAGGGTAGTTCCCAGTTCTTTCCCCTGTCACAGACACTGGTGAGTCCCTGTTACTGCCCTGGCTGGGAGCTGGAGGGAGCATTTATAGCCACGGCCAGGGGAACCAACTGAGCGGGGTCACGCTTCAGAAACATTTCAGAGGTGCAGTGGAAAGATTGGAGCTGGCAGCCTGAGCTGCCTCCCCCTGCCCCAGGTTCACTGCCACCCCGTGCCGGTGTCCTCCCATCGGCATCTGCCTGGTCTTGCTCCTTCAGGCTCCTCCACCTCCCAGCGCAGTAAGGATCTGGCTGGAACCATGCCTGTTGGCAGCCGTGCTTCTCTCACACAGGCTCACTACCTGTTCTGGCAGCGTAGCGTGTCCATCAGGCCTGATCCTGCCTGAGCACCCCACTGGGGCCTGCACCCCGCACTCCCCTTTGCCACGGGGAGGAGTCGGGTTGGGTCACTGGGCTGCTTTGGTGCCTGATCCCGAATTACTGAGCACTTGGCATGGGTGGGGGTAACCATGCAGGCGATGAGCCTCCAGTCAGCAGCTCCACTTGTCCCAGCTACCGGGGCAGGAGGCACCCAGCACATCCCCACCCTCTTCCAGCCACTCAGTTGGTCCCTGTGGGCTCCTGGCTGCTTCTGCACCTAGGAGGGGGCCCTGGCACCCTACAACATCCAGCCCTAGGCTGAGACTGGGGGGAACACCTGGGAGCAAACACCTTCATGGGGTGGCAGACGATTGGTTTGGCTGTAGAGGTGGCTCATGCCACTGGGCTGAGCCTTGTCAGTCTGGGTGATACACAGGGATGGGTTGGATACAGGTTGTCCCTTTGGATATAAGTTGTCCCTACTGTCTTCTCTCCTGGACTCCATAAAAACCCCAGCCTCCCAGAGGTCAAATCAAGAATGATGGACTTTCTTTCAGGGTGGGGAAAGGCCCAAAAGGAAGATGCAACACAAGAGCTCCTGGAAGCCACTTGCCAAAGCAGAGGCATCGATGGGCTCTCCTGTGTCAGCTGCAGTGCTCCCTGGGGAGGAGGCACTGGCCACCACCATCCCTGCCATCTCCTCACATGGCTGCTGGTGCAGCAGGGCTTGCAATGGTGCCTCGGCCTTGGCTCTCCCATGTGAGAGCAGCCTTGGGAAGTGGGAGGAGGAAATGGGCCTGCCCTGTGTTCCCAGCATTTCCTCTCAGCCTTCCTCACCATGACCCTGAGTGGGAGCAGAAAGCAGCCTGTGTCCCAGATACGGGCAGCAACTGAAACCACTGGGGCATGGAGAGCACTGTGTGCACCCCCAGGCCCCTTCCCCACTGCCACCCTGCACCCCAGGATGCCCACCCAGCAGTGGGGCAGCCACTGGGATGTTTGGAGCTTGTTCCATCCTCCAACCCTTGGTGTTTTCAAAGGATGCCGACAGACATGGGGGCAGCAGGAGGATGCTCAAACCCCCGCACCCAGCCAAGGTGGATGCTGAAATGCCCACCTGTGTGCAGGAAGGGAGAAGGCAGGAATGTTAATAGGAAGCAGGATTTCCCAGATGATGGGTTTGTCGTGCCAAGCATGGTCTAGACATGGGGGTACGCAGTGGGGCAGGGAGATTTTGAGGGTGCTGAAGGACCACAGTGAGCACAGGTCCAACCTTGGGGAAACAGGCACAGCTCTCAGAGGGGGTTCCTGTCCCTGTCCTGATGCCAGGATGCTGGATCGGAGGATGAGCTCCTGGGGCGCTAGGACATCTCCCTGCTCCAGTCACATACCCTGCGAGCAGAGGTGGCCCTTTACAGCTTTCAGCCTTTGCCGATGGTGTGACCAGCCCGGGTTTGGGGCCCAAATCTGCAAGCACTTATTAGGGTGGCTCCAAGGAGAATTTACCCCTTCACCCAGGCTGCACACACCCTCCCAACACTGCTATCCGCTCTCCCACCCTCCCAGGTCATTGTCTCCCATGCCACGTCCAGACCCTCCAAAATCTGCCTCGGGGACATCCCAGGGACTCCAGTCAGGGCATCCCCCGGCTGAGCTGGGTGCAGGGGAGCTGGGATGCTGCAGCTGGGTGCCAGCACAACTCTAGAGGTCGGCTGCCTGCACGGAGACAGCAGTGGCAGGCTCAAACCCAGTGCCCATTGTGCTTGTGAGGGAGAGCAGGAGGCAGCAGGGCTGGGCAAGATGTCCCACATAGTATCTGACCTCAGCATGGGTCCAAGGCAACCCTGGTCATCAGGGCTGGGACAAGGCAGTAACTCGTGCAGGGTTAGCATGGGGGTTGGACACCCTATTCCCATGGAGGAGTTGAGGTGGGATGGAACCAGGGTGGGGTGGGCCTGGGGTGGGATGGAGACAAGGTAGGATGAGCTTGGGTTAGGATGGGATGGGATGGAAATAGGGAGTGATAGGGATAGGGCTGGGGTAGGATGGGGTTGGTTTGGGATGGGATGGAGACTGGTGTGGGATGGGGTTGGGATGGGGCCACAGTGAAGGGGACTGCCTGGGCTGCGGGATGCGGGAGAAAACCTGTCCTGCCTGGACGGTGGCTGCGTGATGCCTCCGGCTGTTTCAGTGTGCTCGTCCCTGTGGGCTGGGGCTGGGAGGGCGCTGGGAGGACAGAGCGCAGCCCGACGCATTCCCAGTGCCGCTGTTATTTTAACAATACCCTGCTGGCCTGCATGCCAGGGATAATTTTAACCTGGAGCCACGCCAAGCCGGCCCTAACTTGCCTCACTGTGATTTATCCCAGCCATTTCCCTTCCAAAACATGGCCCTCATGCCAGCCCCACTGTCTCCGCAGGCAGTTACGCGCTGCCCTGGGTCGTGGCCCTTTGAGCAGGGCAAAGCATGGCAGGATTTTCCCCTCAGCAGGTTGTTTGGAGAGCAGGAGGGCAGCTGCTGTGGGACTCCCACTCCAGTGCTCAGCCACTCGCATGGGGATTTTCAGAAGATGGCTGGAAGCCAAGGGATGATCAGAAGTGGAGCCTTCTCTGGGATCCTGGAGTGGCTCTGTTTTCCACAGACATCTCTGGGAAGAAGGTGGGTGTTTTTTCTACTGACAATTTTTATTGAAAAGGCTGTGGGGCTTTTTCTTTTTGCCTTTTTTAACTTTTATCCCTTTTCCCAGTCAACAGTCATGCTCGAGAAAGAGATTTCCCTTTGCCCCTTTGCGTCTATTTAAAAACTGATTGGTAAAAATGCTGCAGAAACATTTTCAAAAAATGGAAAATATTGAAAATATCTTGTGACAAAAAAAAAAAATTCATTCTTTTCCAAATAAAGATCTTTTTCTTCTCTTTTTTTTTTTTTTTTTCCCCCATCAGAAAAGCTTTTAGTGTGCAAAATGTCAACCGCTTTGATTTCTTCTCCCAGCAGGTTGGGACGCACTCACCTCTCTGCTTCAGGAGAATGGGTTTTCAGAAAGCTAAAAATCACTGGGCAGAGATACCATCACCATCACCTCCCCGTCTTTCTCTCTTGTGAACCCCCTGCACCCCAGCCAGACCCGCGGCAGGGTTGGGAGGTCCCCAGGGATAGAGGTGGCATGGCCAGCCCGCGGGCAAGCCCTTCCCTGCGGGACCACCCTCCCGGGAAGGGGGAAGAAAGCCCAAATGTATTTGGTCACTAGCATCATGAGTTCCTGTTCGTTCTCAGCCCATCACAAACAGAGGAGGTCTGCAAGGCTGCAGATAGAACAGTGCGTGATTCTGGAGGGGCACCAAGTGGAGGCGTTAGAGGTTGTCGTACATGCGCAACGTCTTCTCCAGCTGCTGGCTGACGCGCTGGTAGAAGATGATCTGCTGCTTTAAGTAAGACTGCATCATCCTCTTGAAGTCGGCCACGCGCCGCTCGTGGAAGTGGGTCATCTCAGCTTGCAGAGCGAAGCCCACCACACGGCAGCGCTTGCGAATCCCGTCTGCCTCCTCCTGGTCCATCCTGCCCTCGTCGCTCATCCTCTGGCTCTCCTTCACCTTTGCAAAGGCGCCTGGAGAGGCAGGGGCAAGAGTGAGGGGCTGATGGGTCCCTCTGTCCCCCTTCCCCTGGCACAGGCATCTGTGGCCAGCACCAGAGGGTCCCATCTGTGCCGGGGCACCAGCCTGGCCCCACAGTGCAGAGCTGCCCCAAGTGAATAAGGGAGAGATTTGAGCCCTCCCAGGCTGCCATCTCCCTGTGCCCATCCATCCCCATCCCTCTCCTCCAGGCAGGGAAAAAATAGGAGCTTTTTCCCTCTGACCTGAACAATGGTTGGACTCAATGATCTTAAAGGTCTTTTTCAACCAAAATTATTCTATGATTCTAAGGGCTGGGGTTCAGCTGGGAAAGCATCTTCCTCTCCCAGAGGCAGCTGATGCTCTGCCACCAGTTTTTCCCCCTCCTTCCATTTATTTTTACAGCTTGGTTTTGAAAGAATCCTGCCTGGCTCTAGCCCTGCATTCCTCCCCCCTCATTAGCACAGGGGCTGTTTGCCTCAAAACAGGATCTGGCCCGCAGCTCGCCAGGCTCTTTTCCCTTCTCCCTGCCCTTTGTCGGGAGAACTGGACCCAGGGTTATGCTGCTCCCGCTGCGCCAGCCCCGTTCCCAGAGGAGGAGGAGGAAGAAGCAAAGGTTGGAGGCCAAATTCTGCCTTCCGCTCTGCCCACGCGGCCTCGCTTCCGGACGGGATCCAGCTCCTCTTTGCTCACCACTGTAAACAACTCAGGGTGGGAAAGGCGAGGAAGCAGCCAGGGCTGGATTGCATCCTCCCCTTCCCACTTGGCCGCCCCAGTTCCCCCAGGGATGCGGGGAGATGCACAGGCACCCCTGGGTGCTCGGACGCAGGCAGCCCTGGATTCGCCCTGGGAAAACTCCCTGTCCCCCAAACTCTGGGGAACGATGGTGCAGGACACCAGGCCAGGAGCAGTGTGTGGACTTTGTCCCTACTCCCACACCCAGATCCCAGTGTGCGTCACATCCCGGGTGTGAAGGGACACAGAGCCCAGGAAGGACAGAGCAGACACCTCTGTCCCCCTCTCCTCCTTCCTGACCTCCCCAAATACACAGGGAACTTGGACAAAAGGGACATGGAGAGCCCCTGAGCTTGAAGGGGCAGGGATGCACCCTTGAAGGCTTTGACCCTGGTTATCCCCAGAAGGTCCAGCATGTCCCCCCCAGGCCAGGGGATTGCAGTGAGGTTGGTGGGAAGAAGGGACATGTCCAAATCTCACCTGCCCTGCACACCACTGTGGTCCCTCTGACCAGCACAAGGTCATGTCCCAGCCAGGTCCCAGCCCCAAGGCAGTGAACTTGAGCATCCTCACTGGCCACCCTCCTGCCTTGGCCTGGCAGGAGGATGAGGAGGGACAAGCAGTGGTGGGTGGGCAAGAGACGCAGCCCGTCACTCACAAGATGCTGGGCAGGCCATCCTGGAGCCAATAGCAATGGTGCTGGCACTGACTCACAGTTCAAGAGGAGCAACCCTGCCTGGATCCCTGAGGCCAGTGCCTCAGGCAGCAGTTATGAAGTCCATGGTATCACTTGAGGCACAACCATCCAATCCTGGACCAAACAGCCCCAAGGCTGGGGTGACTGGGGAGTCATGCCAGCAGGGACCATAGTGCCTCCCTGGGAGCCACAGGCAATGGTTCCCATCCTCATCCCCATGCTCATCCCCATCACTGCACAGCACAGGATTGCCTCATTGCATCCCCAACCCATGCGGAACCATCATCAGGGGCGAAGAAGCCACCCTTACCTTTCTGGAGGTGGATGATGTCTGGGAAGTTGGAAAGGAGCCCCTGGTACAAAGACAGAGTGTCCAGCATGAGGAAGAGGTCGTTCTTGGGCTGCTCGGCAAACATCTCCCCCACAGTCTCATACGTCTTGCCCGTGTGGGAGATGGCATTGTTGAGGGCGTCCAAGCTGTATGGGGGGTCCATGTAGAAGGATTGGCTGATGGCTTGGAAGGCATTTCCCAGCTTCTGGAACTCCTTCCGGAAGCCCCCCACGTGCTTGCGCACCAGCTCTGAGGCCACATTGGTCAGCTGCAAGACGCTGTCGTCCATCTTCTTGCTGAAGGCCTTGAAGGCGTCCACGCGATCCTCCACATCCTGCAGGTCCTGGTGCTCTGTGGGGATCTGGATGGTGAGAAGGAAGCTGGCACCCACCATCTCATCCTTCTCTGCCCGGCGTTTGCCCAGCTTCCACTGCTTCTCATCGCGGCAGCAGAGGAAGTGCTGGAAGCCCTCATACTGGGAGAGGACGGGGTGGCTGGTCATATGATCCATCCAGAGGATCAGACGCCGCTTGCGCTTCTCAATGAAGTCCTCCTCAAAGCGCCCAGTTGCCTGCTTCTCGGGCAGGTGGGGCACCGAGATGACCGTGAACTTGTGCAGAAGGCGGTTGTAGAGCCAGTCAAAGTGCTTGTACCGCCGGTAGACAGGCGAGTTGATGTTACTGGGAGTCAGCTTGTAGGAGATGTAGCTCTTGATGCCCTTGAACTTAGTTTGCTTAGTGGGGTCCTCCACAGAGCAAATGAAGGGGTGGGGGTTTGGCCTCCACTGGGGACCTTTGGAGCCCATCTCAATGCAATACACCTCAGCGATCTTGGACATCAGTGGCACATCACCCAGGATGAAGGCTTCCACCCCTGAGCGGACGAAGCAGGAGAAGCGGTTGAGATTCCTCCCCACCACGCTGCCCCTCTTGGAGGAGCTCATGCTGTCCTGCCTCTCCAGCGCTGGCTTGGGATGGTACCCGGCGTGCTGGTGGTGGCTGTATGCTGCCGAGTACTGCAGGCTGGGCGAAGGGTGCCCATTGGTGCCTGGCGCACTCTGGGGTTCCTCCACCACCGTGCAAGCATCGTCCCAGTCATCCCAATCATCATCATCATCATCCTCAAAACTGCCCTGGTAGGAGATGTCGGCACTGGGGGTGGCTGTGTAGAAGGAGTCATGGCCGGGGGAGCTGGCTGGGCTGCTCGAATAGTCCGTGTAGTTGGAGCCCGAGCGGCAGCGGAGAATTTCGACGTAGGAGGCTGGGAAGAGGCCAGTCTCACCACGGCTGTTTTGGCCCTGTAACCACCCATCCAAGGAGTTCTCACTGAAGATGACGAGCTCCTCATTCTCCTGGATGCTGATCTCCTCTTTGTTTTCGCTCTGGAAGTTGTAAAGTGCTCTGGCTTTCAATGCCATGGCTGGTCCCAGGGCTGAGGTGGAGGGGAACACGAGTAAGGTAATCCCAAAAAACACCCCCCCAGGCGATACCACGAGCGAGCTCAGCACCAGGACCACCACGTGCTGTGGGAAAAGGCTCCGACGGGTTTCTCAGGGAAATTTTAAAAAGTGGAGGAGAAATCCCCTATGAGGTGATGCCGATGTCCATATGGCCAAGTGACCCCCCTGATCCCAACACCTCGGCTAAAAACACCATTCGCCAGTTAAAACCGACATTCCCAGATCAAGCAAGCGGCATTTCCCTCGTTCCTACAGGATAGAAACCCCGGGCGGAGCAGGAGCCGGGCTCTGCCATGTCCACGCAGGTTTTATCTCGCTGGGTCGTTGATCCCGACGCTTCACTTCCCGGGAGGAAAAGATCCGGTTGCCAGCAAGGAAATAAATCCAAAGAGACTTTTCTCAGGGCTCCTGTGGATAGAACACCCCAGTTGCCTCCTGCCAGTCGGTGGGCGCTAGGAAAGCACCGGGAAGCGACCCCAAACTCAGCCCAACCCCCCCCGTGATCCCGGCCGTGATTTTGCAATTCCTTTCCGGGCCGACTTCCCCGGAATTTGGTGCCTTGTTTTGTTGTTGTTTTGGCTTTTTCCGGTTGGGAAAACCCGCAAATCTCACGCAGAACGAAGGGGGAGGGTTCGGCAGGCAGGGCAGCAGCGGGGCCGGTACCGGGGGCAGCCCCCGCCGCAGCGCCCCGGGGAGAGGGGGGGGTTGGTGGCTGCCGATGCCGGCTCGGGCGGCGGAGGGAGGGGGAACCCGACCCGCCGCCGCCGCCGCCGTTACCGGAGAACCGAGCGCAGCCGCGGCCCGGCCGCGCCTCCCGTCCCTCCGCGGACCCGGACCCGGCGGGCCGCCCTCACCGCATGGCCGGGCCGGGGGCCGCGGGGGAGCCGCCGCTCGGGCTCGGGACCCCGGGGCCGCTGTTGGTACCGCCGGCCGGTTCCGGTGTCGGTGCGCCCGCTGCCGCCGCGCGATGTCGGTGCTGCTGCTCGGTGCCGACGCCGGTGCGGGTGCCGGTGGCTGTGGCGGGGCTGGCCGCCAGCCTCCCGTGACGCACGGCAGGGCCGAGCTCCCCGGTTCGCAGCTCGGGAGCGGCGGGGAGCGGCGCTGCAGGGCGCGCGCTGCCCTCTGCAGGCAGCTGGCCCGGGGGGCACGGCTCCGGTACCGGCTGCTCCTGACCCGGAATGGTCCCGGGCATCCCTGCCCCGCGTGTCCTCTCCAGCCCTGCCCCGCGTGTCCCCTCCAGCCCAGCCCTTGGATCTCCCCCTCCATCTCTGCTCGGGGTGATGATCCTCACGTCCCTGCCCGGGATGGTCCCTCCATCCCTGCCTGCGATATCCCCTCCGTGCCTGCTCTGGATGGTCCCCATTTCCCCGCCCGAGATGATCCCCACACCCGTGAGAGGTGACGACCCCGAGTGTTCCTTCCCGGTGTGTGTTCCCCCTGCTCCCGGCGGGAGGAGAAACTGAGGCACGGGAGCATCGAGAAGCTTGTTTGGTGCCCAGCAGAGGTGAAGCCAAATCCAGAGCTGCTCGACCCCAAAGAGCTCTGAGCTTTGTGTCGCTGATCTCTGAGGATGCCACTTGGTGCTCGAAGGGGCCACC
>JANIJG010002434.1:45811-69540 GCA_024611175.1 Megaceryle torquata
CCCCGGGATGATCCCCCCCCCCGTGGGGGGTGACGCCCCCGAGTGTCCCTTCCCGGTGTGGTTTCCCCCGGCTCCCGCCGGGAGGAGAAACGGGGTCCCGGGGGGGGGGGGGGGGGTGCTGCTGCTAGACGGGGGCGGTAAGGGACCTCCGCACCGCTAGGGGGTGCTGCGGCCCGTCGGTGGTACGGCACCTCCCCGCCTGGCGGAATTACGTCATGGCGCGTGGCCGTCGGGCGGGCGTTGCCATGGAGGAGCTGAGCGCGGCGCTGGCGGCCGGCGTGGCCCTGTCTGGGCCCAACAGTCCGGCGGCCCCGCATCCCCGGCTCGCCGCCTACAAGGCCCGGGGCGGCCTGGAGCAGACCGAGCGCCGCCAGCGTCTCCTCCGCCTCCAGAAAGAGTGAGCTCTGCTAGGGCTGGAGTCCGCGGAAGGGGAGGTCCGGCCGGGGGACGCCACTGGAGGCGGGCGGGCTCGGGCTGTGGGGAGAGGGGAGGTGGTAGCCTGCCTTCCACAGGGGGCAAGGCGGGCTCTTTCCTTTCGTCTAGGAGGCGGCTGGACTACGTGAACCATGCCAGGAGGCTGGCGGAGGATGACTGGGCAGGGATGGAGAGCGAGGGTGAGAAGAAGGAGGGGGAAGATGAGGAGGAAGAGGAGATGGATGTGGATGCTGGCAAGAAGTTGCCCAAGTACTATGCCAATCAGGTGAGGAGCTGCCTTTCTGCGATGGGGTGCAAGTGTGAAGGCAGGGTGAGGGATGTGGGGTGGTGAGGCTGGGCATTGGGAGCAGCCATGGTGATGGCTGAGAATAACACAGCCTGCCTGGCTTGGTGCTCCAGTGCCCCAGTTTTGCCTCTGAGATGTGCCACGTTCAAATGGAGTACAAGTGGAGATGGGTTGCCCGTGTGCTTTGGGAGATTTCAGCTTGTTGTGTTTCTATCCTGTTATGGAGCCCTTGGTTAACAGCTTATGTCTCTCCACGTGTCTGGGACACCAGGAGGGAAGGGAAACCTCAGCTGATGAGTTTTATCAGGCTTGGTGCTGTATTTGTCCTAAAAGACAAATAGCCTCTCAGGAGCCCATAGCCAAGCAACCTCGAAAGAGGTCAACTTGTCTGGTCTCTGTACTCCTAACGCTTAGGAATATCTAAGCTCTGCCATGTATTTTAAAAGAAATAAAGAAGTGAAGGTGCTGGAGGGGAAACTGCGAGCTCCATGCTGTCATCTGAAGCTTAGTCAGGAGCTGGGAAGCGAGAGAATGATGTGGAAGAGCCCCTTTGGTGCTGTAATGCAGAATGACAAGCAGAGCAAGTCACCTCTGAAGCATCCAGTGTAGCTGTAGAAGTCAAGTTGAAACCTGCTTGCTTTATCCTTGAGCTGTGCTTTTTCTATAACTTCAGGAGGGTTGTTAATGTTTTATTCCTGGCTTTCTCTGTAGCTGATGCTGTCAGAATGGCTGGTTGATGTCCCTTCGGATCTGGAGCAAGAGTGGGTAGTAGTGGTGTGCCCTGTTGGGAAAAGGGCACTGGTTGTGGCTTCCAGGGTAAGCAGCGACAGCAGTGGTGATATCCCACAGTCTGGGAGAGTCCCCTACCTGTTTCCCAACCAACATAAGACTGTCCCACGTGTCTTGCTTCACTTGTTTGTTTGTTTGTTTTTCCCATTTCCTCACAGGGCACAACAGCTGCTTACACCAAGAGCGGCTTCTGTGTCAACAGGTTCCCATCCCTGCTGCCGGGGGGTAACCGGCACAATTCAACCAGTGAGAAAGGTAATGGAGTGAGGAGGTGTTTGGGATAGAAAAGGGGGGAACCACCTGCTTCTGTCTCCCCCTGTTTCCCTGAGTCTCAGAGCTGGGCCTGTTTCTGGGCCTGTTCAGGTATCACTAGGGATAATGAGGCGTGGATGATATCAGATATCTTTGTGCTAGATAAGAATATCTTTTAATTAGCTTCCTGGTTAACTGGCACTCTTTAACCTCTTCTGGCAGAGAGCTGTGTACAGTGTCATCTTTTCCAATACTCGTAGTTGCTGCCCTGCCATTTTCTGAAACATGCCCTCACTAAGATTTGGAAGTGGAATGACTTTTTTTTTTCCCATCTTGCAAAAAACACAGTTTATAGAACTTGAAGGCTCTTTAGAAGCCAAGACTCTCATAAGGGGGAAGAATCAAACAGTATGAGCAATGAGCGGTAAATAGAAAATAGCTGAACATTCGCTTTCCCCCCTGGCTCACTTCATCCAGGACTGCTCTGGAAACATGAAGTCCTTCATCTCCTTGCTCTGTGCCTGGCCAATGCCTCTGTAGCTTTGTTGGACTCCTCAAGCCAAAGGCTTTTTGAGGTCACAGCTTCCATTAGCAGAAGGAGATCCCCTCTGCACCTCACAGGCTTAACGCAGGGGAGATTTGACCTGGCACCTGCCTGCTGGGTTAGGCAGTCTCCAGAGCATGTTTTGACCCCTGTGTTTGTGTGTGCAGTGTACTCCATATTGGACTGCATCTACAACGAGGCGAAGCAGACGTACTACATCCTCGATGTGATGTGCTGGAGAGGACACCCTGTTTATGACTGCCAGGTACTGAGTCCCATCTTCTCCCCCCCTGCCCTGCCCTCCCTGTTCTCTGCTGTGCAGCCAGCACTGACCATAGCCCGCTGTGCTGTAGGATGGGTATTGCCTCTAAGCACCGACATCTCTACAGCTGATGGGCTGCTGGAATAGCTGGGTGCATCTTCTGGGGGTACGTGGGGAAGTAACAGAGTTCAGGGTGCTGGTGGGGGCTGTACATCTCCCAGGCAAGCACAGAGGAATGCAGGTGCTGGTCAGTGATGTATGATGGAGTCATTAAGTCTCTGCCTCCTTTCACAGACTGACTTCAGATTCTTCTGGCTGTTCTCAAAGATCCAAGAGGAGGAAGGGCTGGGAGAGAAAAGCAGGATTAATCCAGTAAGTTCTTTTGTACTAGACAAGGAGGAGGATGGGGGGGTAAGCTCTACTGTTCAGCAGACTTCAGTACTTTCTTTCACAAGTGGAAGCTTTTTTCTATTTTTGCCCCTCCCAGATCAGGCTTCAAAGTGTACTTGTGATGAAATGGCATGCCTTGTCCAGGATGTGAACAGAACCACTGAGTATTGTAAATGAGTGTGGGTTTGGGGTTTTTTTTGTTTGTTTTGGGTTTTTTTTCCCCATCCAAAGTGCTGAGGGAGCTCAGACTGCGGGGTATCAGCTAACTTCCATGCCATATTTAGCTTTCCATGGGAACAAAATGGAAAAACAGTGTGGTTTCTGCAGGGGCAGCCTGACTACAATGGGGTTTGGTTTTGCGTGGGCTCGCAAGGCAAGGGGAAAGGCTCGTAAAGCTTTAGCCTTAAAGTAATTGTCAAAGTGCTGGGATGGATTCCAGATTGCCACCCAGAGTCCCTGCTGAGCAAGGATAGAAAGCCTTCCTTTGAAGACTTACACACAGAGTTCAGACCTAGAACTCACAGCAGCTTGGAAGGTGATTTTGGGGGATTGGCATAAGAGATTTGGCAGCCTCATTTACAGAGGGCAGTTTGCAAAGTGAGACCTGGTCACTGTGAAGCCCCGACGCGTGCTCGGGCACAGCTAAGATGAGCAGCTCCTGGAGGTTGAGCAGATTGGTAATAAATGAGGATGACCACTCCTGTGCCAGCAGTAAAGGTATCTGCATTTGGAGAACATCCTGTTCTGACTCTAATGGGAGTATCCAGGAGACAGCTACCTAATGCTGGAGGGGGTGGTTTCAGCTTCTATTTCCTGGGTGGAAAGATTTGCTTGGCTGAGCCAGCAGCCTGGAGCAGACATCTGTCTGCTTTGCATCCTGCCCAGAGGTCATCATTTGCTATTTTGGTTCGAAGAGCATTGCAGGGTCAGATCTCCTGAAAAGTCCTTTCTGCAGTCTGAGATGCTTGGAAAAAGGTACCAGCAGCATGTGGGAGCTGTGTGCTGAGTCTCTGCTGTCCACCTTGCTCGTTAAATTCCAGGGAGGGGCTCATTTGGAACTGAGAGGATAAAGTCACTGAAATAGATCATTCCAGGTACTCTAGATTTCATAGTGGCAATCCCTCGGTCGCCTTTTTAAAGGGCATCTTCTGTTTCTGGAACAAGATGGGTATGGTCACAGCAGAGTATGTGCTTTATCCAGCATTGCTGGCAAGGTGGTGGGGGTGGTGTCTAATCACTGTTTCCACCCCATCCTCTCTGGTGGCTAGGCTGGGTTTGCTAGGTTTTCATGCAAGCACTCTAGTGGAATATGACTGGCACCATTGGACAGCTTGGTCCTGCTGTTTTGTCTCTAGATCTGGGGTTTCCTTAGGAATTGATGCTCTGAATCACATCAGAAGTCAGTCTGTCCTGAAACCATGTAGTAACCACAGAAAACAGTTGCTATGAAAAAGAGTAAGGAACTGGAGATGCTTACGATGTTCCCTTTGACTTCATCAGCCAGATGATCATGGAGTTAGTGGCCCCTGGGGTCCTGCCTGTCCAGAGCTGATCTAATCCTCTTTTAAAAAGTCTCTGTGCTTTTGGGCCATGATACCCTGGGTCGGGGAGACCAGCAGTTTAATGATGTGGGCCCCTCTTGAGATCTTCTCTCTGGTTACTTCATCTGTCCCTCACCCTTTTCCTCTCACGCTTGATCTTGCACTGGAGGAAATCCTTCCTTCTTGGCTGCCTCCACAACAGTGCTTGATTCAGTGACTTGTTCTGCTTTAGGCCATGCAGTTGTCCCTTCTAACCCTCTGTTACTCTTTCAGTTCAAATTTGTGGGCCTGCAGAACTTCCCCTGCTCCTCGGACAGTCTGTGTAAGGTGCTGGCTATGGACTTCCCCTTCAAGGTGAGAACACGCGGGCAGGGGCCTGCATCTCAGCTTCAGACAGCCCTGCTGCACATCTGCCAGTGCTTGTGGAGAGGTGCATCCCCTTTGCTCTGGGACTGCGCTCCCCTGAGGGCCAAGGGAAGCTTGCTGAGCTGTGCTCTTTCCATCTGTGGGGGATAGATGCCTTTTGTGCATGTGGTTGCTCTGTTACCCTGTCACCAGGTACCTTTTTAGGGGCAAAGCTGGTACTGCCTACCAGGCCTGTACAGGTACAGGCATGAGGATCTCTGCTGTGTGCTCCTGTATGTGGTGGTGTTTTGGGCAGAGTAGTGTCTCTGCATTTCCTTAGTCTAGCGATGTCCATAAAATTGTTGTGGTTTGAAGAGACCTTTCAGGTCAAGTCCAGCTGTTAACCCAGCACTGCCAGGTCACCACTAAACCATGTCCCTCAGCGCCATGTCTCCATATCTTGGAAACCCCTCCAGGGATGGGGACTCCACCACTGCCCTGGGCAGCCTGGGAAAGGCCTTATAACCCTTGCAGGGAAGAAATTGTTCCTCATGTCCAACCTAAACCTGTCCTGGAGCAACTTAAGGCTATTTCCTCTTGTCCTGTCACTTCTTCTGTGGGAGAAGACACCAACCCCACCTGGCTCCAGCCTCCTGTCACGCACAGGCAGATCACACTCCTGCCCCCTTCAGCTCTATGTGGCTGTGAGCAGCAAGTCAGAGGTTGTGAAAATAGCTCCAGGTGCTTTTGAGTGCCCTGGCTGACTTGGCACTGAGGTGGCAGAGAATGGAGGAGTCAGTGGTGTTCCAGCACAGTGACAGTGACAAACATCTGGGAGGCAGAAGCTCCTCTAATGGCTGCAGCAGTTCCCATGGAGTGCCCAATCTCAGCCCAAGATCAAGAACAGCCTCTACAGACACTGCTTGTCCCACTAAGCCAAAAGCCACATTGATTTGACTGTCTCTCTTGTGTTCTCCCAGTCTGAGTTAGTGATTAACGCAAGCATGGCGTGGGTTTAAATTCTAGGGATGCTTATTTGGCTGTGAGGGCTGATGTCTTGTCCAAGCCAGGACAGTCATTAGAGTCGGAAAGTCCCAGCCTCTTACTGGTCTTGCCAGACCCCGCTCTGAACACAGATCGGGGCATGTTGAGAAGGCACCCCTGGTTTCCTGCAGCTCAACTACAAATGCTCCAAGTGCTTCTAGAAACAGGCATTCCAGATTTTTCTGGAGAAAGCTTCCTTCTTTCCTGAGTCTTCTGCTTCCACGAGGACAGGCTGTGGAGTATTGCCCTGCTGCACTCAGAGCCTGCAAAGGGGACTGTTGCAAAATGTAGTTGGAGCAGATCAGACTCTCCCTTGTAATCCAGCTGTGATGTGTCCCCCGGGTTCTGTGGCTGATACATCGGGGTTCAACACCATGAAACGTGGTGTCATTTGGTTCCAAGCAGCCGGTAACTGCGAAAACCATGATGCTGATTCCAGGAATGAAGGGCACTGTGGGTCTCTTGGTGATGTGCCACAAGAGGGAGCCCAAGAAATCCCCGTAAATAACTTCCAGCAGCAGCACATAATGAAATAAACTTTGCAGAAAGCAAAAATACCGCCTTGCTATAGATAGTGCAGCGGAATAGAGATTGTCTTAGGCCTGGGCCCAGAAGCTTGGCATTCTTGCATGCATCTTGTTCATGCAGTGGTGACAGAGGTAGTCAGTGCCTTAAATCTGGGTCTTCAGAGTTAATCTGTAACCATGGAGTTAGGATCTGATCTGCTATATTCAGCAGAAAGTTTTTCTCCTGAATTCAGTGGACTTTGGATCAGTTGACTGGCACTGAATTCAAAGTGGGTTTTGGAGCAGATCTTGAGCTACTGCCCTACTCCTAGGTCTGAGTGAAACAACGTTCAGGTTTCCATGAAGTCATGGGGAGCCAAAGTCTCTGAGAAACCTCAGTGTGAAGAACTGGGAGTACAGTTAAACACCCAAAATCCCAAAAGTCTGACTGAAATGCTGCCAGACCAATTTCTCATCAGATTTCATTGCTTAGGGACAATATCAGCCCTTATAGGGATGTGGCTGGGGACAGGGTGGGGACCTGGCTAACAGATTAAATAAACTGAAAGGAATATGGGAGTAGAATCATAGAATGGTGGGGGTTGGAAGGGACCTCTGGAGATCATCGAGTCCAACCCCCCCTGCCAATGCAGGAACACCCAGGGCAGCCCACACAGGAACAGATCCAGGCAGGTCTTGAAAGTCTTTAGAGCAGGAGGCTCCCCAACCTCCCTGGGCAGCCTGTTCCAGGCTCTGTCACTCTCACAGTGAAGAAGTTTTTCCTCATGTTGAGGTCGAATTTCCTGTGTTTCACCTTGCTACAATTACCTCTTGTCCTATCACAGGGCACCGCTGAAAAGAGACTGGCCCCTTCTACTTGACACCCACCCTTCAGATATTTGTAAACATGAATAAGATCCTCTCTCAGTCTTCTCTTTTTCCAGGCTAAACAGCCCTAGGGCTCTCAGTCTTTCCTCATAAGAGAGATGTAACCTAAGAGACATCAGGGGAAGGAAGAACATGACCTAACTCTCCATCAGGCCAGCCTCCTCTGAATTCTCCAGCTTGAGGAATATCTTTGGAGCTGTCTGGAAGGCAGAAGCCTTTCTGGGGTCTGATCTTTACCGAAACATTCCTGTGGGTGCTGGGAGAATCCTGATTGTACCTAAAGTGCCACCGACCCTCAGGAATGGGCTGGATGTGCAGGGGTGGTGCCGGGGTGCCACAGAATTTGGCTCTTTCCAGGAGGCAGGGCAATGGAGAAGCTTTGTACTTTAGATATTTGGAGGGTTACACAAGCTCATTGTGATGTTTACTGTTCTGGTTTTCTGTTTTCCTAGCACAGGAATCCCCCTTTTTCTGGGATTATTTTGCAAGATCTTAACAGCAGCTGAAAATTCCAGACAGAGTAATGCCAGAAGCTCTGCTGGAAATTAGCATCCATGGCACAGAAATGGATGTCTACTCCTCTTTGCCTCAGCCTGGCTCACAGTCCAGAAATCCCCTTGATCCACTCAGTATATGATGCCTTAGCTCACTGCCAATATATGTGCTGCTTTACCATATATATTCTGGGGGCTGTAGGCTCAGGGAGGGGTCTGGGAGGAGGTCAGCCTGAGGTGGGCTCTTTTTCTCATCTCTTCTGCCTGCTCAGCTGCTCTTACTCACAGCCAAATAGCCTTTTAAGAGCTTGAGTGGCCAAGCTAAGAGGAGCAGCACCTCCAGTGTTACTCAGCCTCCCAGCAGGATCTAACCTTGCAGAGCACTGGGAGGCGCAGGAGGAGGGGGTGAGGATCCCAGTGGAGAAGTGGGGAAAACATCAGGCAGCTGCAGTAGTGCAGAGGGTGGAAATAGTAGCACAAGAGTTAGGGCCTAAACCTTCAAAGTCCTGAGTGCCCTTAACTGTCATTGATTGTGGGAGAAGTTCTCTCTTGGGAAACATGAAGAACTTATTTTGCGTAAGGCATCTGAAAGAGCTGGAGCAGCATTACGGCTCAGGGCTCCTTGGCGTCATGTGCTCTGACTAATTACTCTCTGAATGTATTATTTAAAATAACCTTAATCCAGTAAAGTGGCCTTTCTGTGCACTGCCTTATTGAGAAACCTGATGGCTTTTCTGCAGAGTGGGATCATCACAGAGAGAAAGTGCTGGTCCATGCTGACGTTGGGATGGAATTGTTTGCCTTTGGCAATTTAAAGCCATCCAGGCTTTGCTGGGCTTGTGTTGGACTTGCAGGACAGCAGCTCTGCAGGTTTCTTCTTTCCTTTCCTCTGTTTATGGCACTGCTTGAGGAAAAATTATCCAGCTGGTAGTTTTGACCCATAAATGGAGAGTGGTGCTGTTGCCTGGCCCTGTCACCCACCTGCAAAAGCCTCCAGCTCTGGCCTCTCATTCACTCTCTCCCCTCTTTTCAGGTCGACGGGCTTCTCTTCTATCACAAGCAAACCCACTATACCCCTGGCAGCACCCCACTGGTGGGCTGGCTCCGGCCCTACATGGTACCCGAAATCCTTGGGCTAGCCATGCCCGCCACTGCACTCACTGCCAAACCGAACTATGCTGGCCGTCAGCTCCAGCAGATCATTGAGAGCAAGAGGAGTAAAAAGCTGGCAGTGGAAAAGGGTGACCTGAGCAGTGTGGCAGCTGTGGGGAATGGACATTACGAACTGGAACACTTGTCTACCCCTGAACCAGCAAACTCTCTGGAGGGCCAGGAGGAAGCAGTGAGCCAGATGGATTATTAGGCTGCTGGGACAGACCCCTTGGGTAATGAGAAAGCGAAAGGTTCTCCGCTTCTCATTGTCACTCGCCCTCCCTGAAAGGGGGCAAAGGTAATGATAGGATGGGTTTATTTAAAGGGCACCAAAGTGGAATATCCTGCTCCAAGTGCTGCTGGAATGTTTTTGTTGTTGTTTTATTGTTTGGTTTTTTTGTTTGTTTGTTTTGTTGGTGTGTTTTTTTCCAGGGCTTCTGTGAAGCCTTAACAGGATTGTCTGGTTTTTTTGCGAAGGCAGTCGTGCGGTGGGAAACGAAATGCTTTATCCCCCCACCGCAGGGTTCCCGGTTCAGCTCCTGCCCCTGCTTCTGCTAAAGCCTCTGGCAAAACTCCAGCATAGGAACAGTGCTCAGACCTCCAAGGAGCAGCAGCTGCTTGTAACCCCAACCCCAGCAGCATCCCCACCTTCCCAACCCTGGAAATTAGGGCACTGTAGCCTTTGATCCAGCTGTTGACTGAGACCTTCTCAATTAAAGTTTTGTTGCTGGTCCGCTCCTCGTAAACAAAAAGTTTGCAGTGGGCTGCTGTAAATCCAAAGGCTGGGCTTTCCACACCCACACACTGATGAAGAAAACCGAATTTTCCTTGCATTGCAGTGGGCCCTGCCTCTGACCGCAGCTTTGTGTGGCGCGAGCACGGCAGCAGCCTGTACTCGAGGCTTTTCTCAGTAGGGGGAGGAAGGAATGGATTTTGCTCTGAAAAAACGCAAGCATTGATTGTGCCAAATAAAAGGTTTCTCAGAAAGACAAATTCTTGAGCGTCTTCCTGCTACCTAAGGGTGGATGCGTGCTATGCTTCCCAAATAGGGATTGAAACATTGGCTGCAGCGCTAACTGGAGCAAAGGAAATGCTTTTGAGGGTTTGATTCTCCTCCCCACACCGAGGTGCTTCAGTCCCTGACACTGCCCCTCTGCGCCCATTTTGTGAACACTGGCTGCTGGCTTTCCTCAGATTTAGTGAAGATGAAATGATTGTACTCACCAGCCCCAGACCGTTTTCCAGAGGGAGACTGAAAGGCTAGAGTGGAACCTTTCACCAGTGATTAAATAGGGGGTTAGACCCAGTACTGGGGAGTCTCCTCTTGGCCCCCAGAGGAGGGCCTCTACCCAGGAGGAGACACAAGAGCAGGGATGGCTGCCTGCAGATAGCGGGGCACTTGTATCCTGCCCTCACACTCCCCCTTTTTTCCCAGAAAAACACTTGTTTCTGTGCCAAGCATGCGGGCTGCGTGTGATCATCTGTCTGTGTGGCCACTGGTGATGATACCAGTGGGCAGTGGGAATTCTAACTGCTAGCTGTGGGAAGGGGCTTCACTCGGTTCCTCCTCCCTGGGAGGGCAGGGGACAGCACCCCAGCTCCACAGCATTTGGATGCATCCTGCGGGCTTTTTCAAATGGCTGTTGTGAAGCTACTGGCCTGGGGGAGGAGGCCAAACACCTTGGCTCCCTTTTCCTCCATCCCTTGAAGGTTCTGGGGTGCTCCAGCTGCAGATTCCCCTATGGTTTAGCCTCACCGGCTGGCGGAGAGCCTCAGGTAAAGCCCTGACTGCTGGGAGACCCACATCCAGCCTCCCATCCACATCGTTTTCCTTCCGTCAGGTAATTAAACCTGGAGGTGGTCATCTGCCTGCAAGATTGTGCATCCCTTAGGGCAGAGAAAGCTGTGGCTCAGGTTACTGCCTCCCTGCTGCCCCTACAGCAGTCTCTCAAGGTCCTCCAGCCCAGGGAAGAAGAGAAAATACAGCTGAAGAGGGTCTGCCTTCATCTGTTTGCTCAGATTGATGGAGGAGAGCAAGAGGTAAAGCAACTGGAGCCTTCCACCTACTCCAGATGATGCCTCATAGTTTCCCTTTTAAAAGCATGAGCTGGGCTGGAGAAGTAAATATTTGCATTACAATTCCTGCTGGAAACGAAAGGCTGTGTTTGGAGAGAGGGTGTTAAACGGAAGTCACTGGGGCCAGTGCAGTTTGTTGCTGCGACTGTTTTATTTGCTGGGTGCGATCCCGCTCCCAGCTGTTCCCTGCCCCGCTCCCAGCTGGAACAAGCGGCTGCTCCGGCAGCCGCAGAGGAGGAATCACCCCCAGGGACTTAAATTTTGCCTGGGTCAGGGGAGCCCAGCCGGCAGCTCAACCTGCAGACCTGGAGGACACAGACAGCGCTCCAGCCTGCATCCAGCTCAGGGCTCAGCCCCTTCCCTCTGCCCTTTCTTCCATTTTCTCAGAGTTAGGTGCAAAGGCTCTGGCTGCGGGCACATTGCCAGCGCAGTCCTCGGATGAACAAAATGTCCCCCTGTCCCGGGGCCTGGCTTTTCTGTAGGGCCGCTGCCATGCTGCTACTTCCTGGGATCCCTGCTCCTTCCCGTGGGAGCACCGGGATGGAGAGTCCCGGTGCTGACACCCGAGCCCAGCCAGGAAATGCAATTGAGGGATTTTAAGAGGAGGGAAAGCAAAGAAAGGGCTGGAAATCCCGGGCGCCTGTTTGTCCAGCCCCTCCTGCCTGAGAGGTAGAGGCCGAAATACCGGCAAAGGAGGACGGATGCTGCCGGGAAGGGCCGGCAGGAGAGGAGGCGAGGCTGCGGGGAGCCGATTCTGGGGCGCTGGAGCTGCCTGCTCCTGTCCTGGGGTCCCTGCTCACGCACGTTGGGGGTACAGCACACATCGACAATTACAAGAAAAAAAAGAGTGGTTTGGGGGCCCGGGAAGGTTTGCTTGGTGGTGGTCTCACAAAAATACAGAGCGTGGCCGTCGGGTTTCCTCGAAGGTCACTCGCAAGCCCGGGGGGTGAAGGTAGCCCAGGCTGGAAGGCAGATCCCCGGGGGTCTCCCAGCGCCTTCTCACCTCTGGCGACAGCGCCGGTGGGGGCCAGACAGGCTGCCATTTTAGCAGCGGCGGCGATGCCACCGCCTGCAAAGGCTGTCACCAAGGTCGGGGGATGTCGGGGCAGGAAAAGCCGAGCCATCTCGGCTCGGGAAGGGAGAGGAGGGGAGAAGCCGGGCTCCGCCGACTCCTCCATCCCCACCCCGACGAGGCCGCTGCCGCCCCCCGCCAGGGAGGGCTTCCTATCCCCCGCCTTCCCCTGGCCGCCCGCCCGTTCCCTCCCTCTCTCCGGCCGCCGGGGCCGAGCCGAGCCGAGGGGAGGGGGCTGCGGGCGCTTCCTGCCGCCGCCCCCGCCGGGGCAGAGCGGGGCGGGGAGGGGAGCGCGGCCCGGCCCGGCCCAGATGAGCGGCGCTTCCCGGCCCGAGCCAAACTCACCATCGGGCTGCTACATATATATTTTATTTATTATTATTATTATTACTTTTAAAAATTTATTCTAAATTTTTTCGGCACTTTTTGTGGGGACCCCGGGGCGGAGCCGCCCGCGCCGAGCCTGCGGCGGCCGGGAGGGGCCGGTCCCCGCAGCGCCGCCGCTCCCCGGGGATGGGCACCGGCGGGGCGCCCGCCGCTTAGCCCGGCTCGGCACGGCCCGGCACGGCTCGGCCCGCCGGGGGCAGCGGGACCGCGCCGCGCAGCATGGCCGCGGAGCTCAGCGCCGAGGAGGAGCAGGTACGTCCCCGTCGGGCTCCTCTTCCCCGGGCCGGGATGGGCAGGACTGGTCCGGACCCTGTGCGCTGCCCCACCCCCACCACCCCCTTCATTTGTTTGTTCTCTTTACAGCGCTGGTTTTTCCCAGCGGACGGTTCTCTCCAAGAAAAGCCCCATCTGTAAAGCTTCCCCTCCTCCAGTCTGTGCAGCGCCGCATCTGCACAGCCCCCCCTTCCACGCAGCCCCCCATCAGCGCAGGCCCCCGGGGAGGGGTGGGGGAGCGCACTGCGCCCACCCCCGAGGCCTTTGCGGGGGGCCCGAGCAGCGGGCGGCGGGGCGAGCAGGGGCGCTGCAGTGTGGGCTGGCGGTCACGCACCCCTAAAGCGGCGTGTCCCCTCTGTTCGCAGGCCTCCCCCCGTGGACAGGCTGGCGTGGGGATGCGTGTGCACGCGCTTCCCACGCCCCAGGCCTCCCGTGACGTCCCGGCTTCCTCCACCGGCCTTGCGTCACCGCGGGAGGATGTTGCTCGGCTCGGGGAATGGGACCGATAAGCCAGCCGGGGCTCGTCGGGTGGCGGGAGCAACCTCTGTCTCTCCCTTCCTTCATCCTCGTCCACCGGGATGCCCACCCGGCTCTTCATCCGCACCCTGAGCCGAGGCTGCCGCGAAGCCGGGCTCCCTTCTGCCCCGCGGCGATGCTCGGGCTGGCAGATGGACAGTTTTCCCTCTGTTTGGTTGGTTTTCTGTTTTAAACCATCCTTCATTTCCACGAGGAAGTTTAGGAGGGTTGGTACAGAGACCTCAGGTTTCCAAAACGCCCAGAGCCCGCACAGGCAGGGCTCACCCGGAGGTGGCGGAGTCCGTGCTGGAAATGCAGCACTCCCAGGCTTTCTCCTCCACCACACCTCCCTCTTAGCAGCGTCACTCCTGGGAGCGGTTCTGCTATCTCCAGGGTAATAAAATCTCAAGGTTGGTGGGGTGTTTGTGCCCCGTGTCCCCGTGATTTGTGTTTGAAGGGGGTGAAGCTTCCAGCAAACAGGCTTTTAGAAGACCCTGCCTCTGTCAAGGGGGCTTGGTCTGCAGTGAGAGCTGTAGCTGGGATCCCCCAGCGGATGTCCCAGGATGTTTGGTTTTCGTGAGAACATTGGATGGAGAAGGTGAAGGGCTATCTGCAATAATGGCTTCAGGTCTGGATCATAAGGCTGGGGTGGGGGAAGGCTGCCCTCAGTGCTGCCCTTGATGGCTTGGAACCCAAAATAGTGGAAGTTTCTCTCTTTTCATGGATAAGTGCTGGTCGGGGCTGGGACATCCTCTTCCTGCCACCCCTTCGTCCTCTTTGGGACCATCAGGATTCTATCCGCTCACTCTACTCTCCCCCATTACTGACAGCAAGACAGGGGTGGAATTCACCCCTCTCCTGTCCCTGTTAGCCTTGGAACGTGTCCTGCTCCGTATGATCTCTGCAGTTCCCTCCCCAGCCTATCCCAGAGGAGCCAAACTGATTTTCTGCTGGGTTTTTCAGCCCCACTGCAATTTTCACAGGACATATTACCCCCAGGCCAGGCTGAAGAAGGAGGGTGGGTTTGCTGCCTATGCATCCCAGGGGAGGAGGGCTTGAAGAGCCCCCATGTTCCCGCAGAGGTGCCTTTGTCACCACCCTGCCCTGGCACAGAGAAGTGGGGACTTCGATGACGCCAGCGCTCCAAAGACCGGCATTGTTCAAAATGCCTGGCTGCTGACAGTTTCACTCAGAGTGCTGCTGTTGCTTGCAGAAATGGGGCTTCTTGTGGCAGCTCTGGGTGACGGGCTTCATTTGCTGTATGTGGACTGATCCCTGCTGCACTCAGCTCGACACTGGTATAAATCTTTAGAAGATCTGGGTCGGAAATGGTGATGAGACCCAGTGGAGTGTGCAAGGGTGGCAGAACTATGGCTGGCATTGAGCTAAGGCTCTGCAGCTCCTGGGTCGGTTGAGTGTCAGTGCTGATAAGTTTGGGACTTTGGTTTTTTTTTCCTTCTGGAGGAAGCAGGGGAAAGCTGGAATTCATGACTGAGCCACCCTGCAAAGCGAACTCTTGTTCTTGTAGATGTTCCTCCTTGCAAAAAACTTGGCATCTCTCGTGATGGATGCTGGAAATGGGATCACATGAAGTGTGACGGGTTAGATGTTGAGGACATCTCAACCATGCATTGCATCCTCTCCCTGCTGCCACTGTGCCCCTCGGGGCATCCTTCCCATCATCTCAAGGCATCTTTCCCATCTCAAGCTGCAGTGTCAGCTCTGGTCTCCATCTGAGGGCAGTGGGAGTGTGCCTGGCACTCGCCTTCATCCTTCTGCTGTCCTTCACATGCTGAGGAAAGAGCATCTTGGCTCCAGCTGGCTGCTGTCTGGGAGGTGGGAATGTGAGGCAGGGGGTGTATAACGCCCTGGCTTCTTTGTTCCCTCCTTTGCCTGCTCCCCTCCAGTCGTCCCCAGAAATTGCAGAGATGAGGAGACTGATCTGGCCACTGTGTTGGGAGGGCTAGTGATGGGAATTGTTGGGAGGGCTTGAAGCTGGGCTATTGAAATCTGCTTTCTGATTCCTCCTGGTGCCATTGGCAGCAGACCCAGCCCAATTCAATGAGTTTCCTCCTGGATGGTGCTCACTGGGCGGCTCTGCAGGGCTCCGATACCACATGAGGTATTAGCTCCCACTTCTGGCTATCAGCTCCCACTTCTGGCTGCAGTGTGCTGGGGTCTGGGCTGTCCCTTAATTGCTGCCAGCAGCCGGATGAGCTGGTACCCCTTCCAAAAGCCCCTGCTGTGATGCCAGGTGGGCTGTGGAGACATCCCTTGGACAAGCCAGGCTCCTTCAGCTCATCCCACGAGAGAGGCTCGCAGCCCCTGCCGAGCCTCGCGCCACCGATAAACCCCGGCCCTTCGCTTCCTCTCGTCGGAAGTCATTAATGCCGACGAGCTTTTCTGGCTGAATAGCTCCCAGTAACTCCATGACATCCGACACTGCCGCCTGTCTGCATCCCCTGCTCAGGGAGCCAGCCTTCAGAGCTTGCCATCCCTCTTCCTCCTCCTTGGCCTGTCATCGCCATCCTCTGCTCTTGTGAGGATGGAAACTTCTCTGTTTCGAGGTGTGCCTGAGTGGGATCAGGGCATTTCAGGGACCCCCCATCCTGCCCTGCATCCTTTGAGCAGTTGTGGGTGAAGGTGGGGCCATGCTGCCTCCTTTCCCTCAGGACTCCTGTGTGGGACAGGGGGTCAATATGCAGCTGAAAGCAAAGCTACTTCTGTTACAATGCATGTGCAGAAACCCCAAGACCACTTTGCTAACACAGCTTGTAAAAAATAATACATTTTGAGTTTATTTTGCTTGCCTTAGGGGCTTGAAACCTTCCAGGAGTTAGGTTTTGTGACTGCTCCATCAATATGAGGTTTGGAAAAGTTTCTTACTCTGTTTCTCATGATTTTGGGTGCTTTGGGAGGCGAGTGTGTTTGTGTGGGATGGCCCTGGTGTGACGGGACCATTGGCTGTGGGGAGTAGTGGGAGTATCCATAGGACCCTCCTGGACTGAACCCTTCTTGCCTGGTCTTCTGCAGCTGTGTGAAATTGGCCTTACTGGGTGAGCTGGTCCATGTCCTATAGCACATTGAAGCGTCAGCCCTCAACGCTGGTCTTACTCATTACCTATGTTCACATGGCTGTGTTCCCCCTGTGCCAGGGCTGCTATGTCTGAACGGGAGCTTGTCACCTGAAAAATCCTCCTTTCCCTCCCTTCTTGCTTCCACAAGTTCCTCCCCCCCTTCTCCCTGAGGAGCTGCTGGGTTTGCTGAGCTGTGCTCAGCCCCTGCCCACACACTGAGGACCGTGTAGCTCTCACCATGACCAGGGATGCTCTTCAGACACACCTCTTCCTCCTCCCACCCCACTTCTCTCCTGCAGGCAACCAAGCAGTTCCTGGAGGAGATCAACAAGTGGACAGGCCAGTACAATGTGTCCCCGCTCTCCTGGAACGTGGCAGTCAAGTTCCTCATGGCCCGCAAATTTGATGTCCTGCGGGCCATTGAGCTATTTCACTCCTACCGGGTAAGAGAGCAGGGCTAGATCACTCCCAGCCAGAGGTTTTCCTCCTCTGTGAGACACTCTGATACCAAGAACCACCCTCCTCCTGATTTATTTTTCTTTCTCTCGCTCCCTTTTGAGTTTTAGACAAAGCGAGTCTCCATGGACAACTTGCTGACCCAAATCCCCTCCATATATATACACTGTGAGCAGCGTTTGTGCTCTCAGGGTGGGTGCCCTCCCGTCTGGCCGGGAGGGCATCTTTCGGTATATGGAGGATATATATGTATTTATTTCCCACGCTGGTTTTGCAAAGCCGCTCCTCCTCATGCTGGAGGTGGTGGTGCTGCAGCCCATTGGAATCCCCTATGGAAAATGGGGCTGTGGAGCGGAAGTTTCCCATCTGGGGCTTCCCTCAGAGGGCTGGGTGCCCCTCAGGGACATGATGGTGGCTGGAGGGCTGGTGTCCCATGCCGGTCGTCACCACATCTCCCTGCTCACAGGAGACGCGGCTGAAGGAGGGCATCGTGAAACTGAAGCCACACGAGGAGCCACTGCGCTCGGAGCTGCTCAGCGGCAAGTTCACCATTCTGGTAGGTGGGGATATCCCCCTCTGAGTTACCCCAAATGGGCAGCCTGTCCCAGCTCTACTCCCTGCAGGTGTCCCCAGGTGCTGTGGGAACCTGACCCAGTTTTCCTCACCAGAGTGTGCGGGACCCCTCAGGAGCCTCCATTGCCCTCTTCACGGCCAAGCTGCACCACCCCAGCAAGAGCGTACAGCATGTGGTGCTCCAGGCGCTCTTCTACCTGCTGGACCGAGCGGTGGAGAGGTGAGCCTGCCTCTGATGAGGTGCCGTAGCTTATGGCGGCAGGTCCTTGGAGACCCCCATCCCCTCCTAGGGGTGAGGGGAGATGCCACTCTTTGCAGCCTTTCCCTACCTACATCCAGGTTTCAGTTTAGAAAAGCCCCTGATTCCTGCAGGCTTCAGCCAGGGAGGAGGCAGCCCTGCCACCAGCGAGATGTGACACGAGCCCTGCCCAAAATATCAAGCTGCGACACCCCATTTATCCTGCTGGGCTCTTTCTGGTTTTGAACTCGCCCATCAAAGGCGATGCAGCTGAGAGAGGCTTAAGCTACAAGCCACGCCTAAGTAAGGGTTGTAGGAAGACGTGCTGGAGCAGCTGGGAAATATAGAAGTGAGCTTTGGGTCTGTGAGTCCTTCTGGAAACACAGGAAGGGATTTTTTGGGGTCAGAAAGCTGAAGTTGAGGTTAGCGTGAGGCACATCTGCTCATGCGGGAGAAAAGCGGTTGGATGTTGAGGGGTTGATGTTGCTTTTTCACTTATCTCAGCTTCGAAACGCAGAGGAATGGGCTGGTATTCATCTATGACATGGCGGGCTCCCAGTACACCAACTTCGAGCTGGACCTCAGCAAGAAGATCCTCAACCTGCTGAAGGTAACAGCCAGGGGTGACCTGGTGCCTACGACCGCACACGGGGCACTCGCTCACAGTGTATGTGAAGTCCTGTGGTTTTGGTCTACATTTTCACGCCAGCCCATTCTGATCACGTTTAGGACACTGGGAAGGCATTGAGGACCTGCCAGGCTGGACCTGGCTGGGACTGTGGTGTGCTGTAGGTGGGGTGGGAGGGTATCACCTGTCCCAGAGCCAGGTTCATCTCGCAGCTGCTGGCAGCACTTTTGTAAAAACAGATGTAAATTATTTTTTAATCGTGATGGCATTTCATGCCTCCTCCCTTCTCCAGAAAGAATAAATAACAGTAAATATTGGCCAGGATGTATACTCTGTACAAATCCCAGCTCCCAGTCTTCACCTCTCCCCTGTGGAGCCAAACCCTCTGCTTACCTAATTCCAAGGAAATCATTTGTTTCGGGCTCTGGGTTGCTGGCTCTGTATGAGCCATGCTTCAGATGCAGTGTTGCCACCTCGGAGTCCCTTTGCTGGTTGTCACCTCTGCTGGGATGTGCCCCTCACCCTGGCAGGGTGTGGAGAGGGGCCGGTGATGGAGATCTGACCCCATCCTGCTCACAGGGTGCCTTCCCAGCTCGTCTCAAGAAGGTTTTCATCGTGGGAGCACCCATGTGGTTTCGTGTACCCTACTCCATCATCAGTCTGCTGCTGAAGGAGAAGCTGCGGGAACGGGTGAGCACAGGGACCCCCCCAGGGACGGAACCCTCAGTGGGGAGGGATGAGGTTTCCCTTTGGGATACGATGGTAGAAGGAGCTTGTGCCCCATCTGTTGGGAGCTGCTGAGCCCAAATCCATGGCAAATGGAACCTGTTTCATAGGGGTCAACCTGTTTTTGGTATTTTCAGCAAATATATTGAACCTCTTTTGAAATCACCTTTGATTTCTCCCTTTGTGGCAAGGCTGCCGGCAGCAGCAACTGGAGGCAATGGGAAAGGAAACCTCTGCTGAGCACAGGGGAGGAAAGGGAAGTTTAAATACCTGTGCTCAGGCTCAATCTGGCAAAGCCAAAACCACCTAAATCAGGTGCCACGTTGTTGGCATTCCTCTTCTTGTATGCATCCTTCTTGGAGTCACCCCCACCCCATCTCTTCCTCCCACAGGTGCAGATGGTGAAGATGTCGGAGCTGAAGGAGCACCTGCCTCGGGAATGCCTCCCTGAATACCTCGGGGGGTCCCTCAAATTGGACCCTCTAAGCTGGAACTGCCGGTTCCTGCCCCAGCAAAATGGGCATCCCGACCCCCTGGACGAGCTCATCCTGGTGCCACTGGTGGCCCCCAAAGATAATGGCTCTGTCCATGTCCCTGGGCCTAAGTCTGTCACCCTCCAGGAGCTGCTGGATCATGTCAGCCACAAGCAGAAACGGGGCATCTACGAAGAGTACGAGGATATTCGGTGCAGGAGCCCGGCCGGCACCTTTGTTTATTCTTTGTGAGTCAAGGGCAAAGAAGCTGGGTGTGGGTGAGCGTGAGCGTGGGGTCCCTCTCTCACACCAAAACCACCGGGTCCCATCTTCCCTGTGCTTCTGCTGCTTGGTAGTGGCCCATCTGCCTCTGGTATGGTGCTTTGGGTTAGTGATGGAGCTCCCCAGCCTAATGATGCTGAGAAGTCCCCTTTGCTGCTCTGAGAGCCAAGCAGGGGACAGCAGGACCAGGACCTTGCTGGGACTCTGCTTCCCGAGGCTTTGGCCAGGTGATGGCAGCAGAGCCCAGGCTACGGGGGCTGGAGGCTTGTGCAGTGATGCTGCCTTTTCCTTCCCTCCCTGGAAAACATCCCCACTTCCCTCTCCCCCTCTTCCCTGCCTCCCAGGGCACCCTACAACCAGGAGAAGAACCGCTACGGTGATGTGCCTTGCCTGGACCAAACCCGTGTCAAGCTGGCAAAGCCGTACAGCCGTCCAGAGGTGAGCCAGCCTGGGGTGGGAACACAGCATCCCATGTGCAGCCAGTCCAGCTGTCCTGGCCGTAGGGTCCGGAAGGCTCACGCCATGTGTGCTTTTCTCCTCCTCAGCTGACCGACTACATCAATGCGAGTTTCATGGATGGCTACAAGCAGAGGAATGCTTACATCGGGACTCAGGGTATGGCCTGAGCCACCTCATTTTGTTCCTGATGCATGCGTAGCCTTCACCTACCTGCCCAGCATTGGCCACTGGCCACAGTGGGGGAGGTCCTGGGAGCAGGAGCAAGTCCTGCTCCACTCTGCGGGTATTTACTCCTCTCTGGGGGTTTTTACTGCCCTCCTACTCCCCAGCCAGGAGGGAGCGAGAGTGAGTGGGTCCATCCTCCTTTATATGTCTCCCACAGAAAGGGTGCTAGGCTGAGTGGCAGTGATGGCAACACCTCCTCCTGCCCCTAACCCAGCTCCTGGCTTGGCCCCATCTGTCTGGGGATGAAGCAGCAGGGATCAGAGAGGAGGGATTGGTGCTGAGCTGTTTGGTTTCAGTGCTGGGTGACAGCTCCAGGCAGGGCTGGTGTAGCCACACCAGGGTCAGTCCCCTCGGGAAGGGGCTGTGGAGGGAGAGGGCGGCTGATGGAGGCTGCTGGGAAAGGGTGCTTGGCCCAAATCCATCAAGTTTTGGGCTTTAGTGCAGGGCTGTTCCAACAGGGCCTCTGGAAAACACCTACGGTGACTTCTGGCGCATGGTGTGGGAGCAAAACGTCCTGGTGATTGTGATGACAACCCGGTGAGTACTCCTGGGGTGGGGCACAGCCCTGTTTTTCTTTGCAAAATGAGCATTTTTGCTTTTGGATGAGCATCACTGTGCTCTTGTCAGTGACCCTGGTGCCAGCCAGAGCCCTGCAAAGTGAGGACGTCGCTTCAGGGATGGGTGGTTTTGTCCTTATGGGATCCCCAGATTCCCAGGGGACCAAGGCTGGGTGGCATGGGACGAATCCCATGAGCGAGGAGGGTGTTACCAGATTGTCCTTCTCCTGGTCCTAGGCTGGAGGAGGGAGGCAGGAGAAAGTGTGGCCAGTACTGGCCCCTGGAGAAGGACTTCCAGGTCTGCTTTGGGGCCCTGACCATCACCAACCTGGGTGTGGAGAACCTCAACCATTACAAGAAAACTATCCTGGAGATCCACAGCTCAGAGGTACATGGCCACAGCCACCTGAAGGGGGATGGCATGAGGGTGCTGGAGGTCCTCTGTGGGCAGGGGCAGAGGAGGGAAAAGGGTTTAACCTCCCTGCTTTTCCCCAGACCAGGGAGCGGCGGCTGGTGTCCCATTTCCAGTACCTGAGCTGGCCAGACTACGGTGTCCCCTCCTCTGCAGCCACTCTCATCGACTTTTTGGGGGCTGTGAAGCAGCAGCAGAGGGTGGCAGTCAGTGCCCTGGGACCTCGCTTCAAAGGTCACCCCGGGGGCCCCCCAATCGTGGTGCACTGCAGCGCAGGCATTGGCAGGACAGGTAACAGGGCAACCCCGTTGCTGGGATGGATGTTTTGGTGGTGGTGCTGGGGCAAGTCCAGCCTCCTTAGGGCATTTCCATCCTGGGGTGCATTTGTAAGCTGATTGACCCATGATGTGCCCCCAGGACTTTCTGCAGCCATGAGACCTGGGAGAAGTCTCTGCCCTACTTCTCCCAATGCCCATGAAGGTGGTGGGGGTCTAAGGAACCCTGAGTTTTTCCAAGGGGCAGTGAGGGCTCTTTGGTGACTGATGCCATCGTTGTTGTTGCCAGGTACCTTCTGTGCCCTGGACATCTGCCTGTCACAGCTGCAGGACGTGGGCTCGCTGAACATCTACCAGACGGTGCTACGCATGCGGACCCAGCGCGCATTCAGCATCCAGACCCCCGAGCAGTATTATTTCTGTTATACCGCAGTCCTCGAGCACGCCCAGCGCGAGGGCCTCCTGCTCACCAACCACAGCCACTGGGCTGGCCAGGAGAAGAGCTCACCAGGACACTGAGACCCACCGCCTCTCCACAGAACACCTCCCCGCCCACCCCCGACGACTCCCAGTCCTCCCGCATCCAACCAGCGCTGCCTCAGTTTCCTGCCGGGGTTTGGCAGAGAGGGTGGTGTTGGAGCACTGGGGGGTGGCTGCCTGTCCTCGACTATTTGAACTGTGCCTTATCCAAAGCCAACGGTGGCTGCCCTTTGCCGGGGGTGGAGGACAGTGCGGGGAGAGGCTCTCACTCCTCCTTGCAGTATTTCTGTCGGGGGTTTTGATTGTTTGGGGAGGTAGTTTTTCTTTTCTTTGAATTGTTTGGTTTGATTTTTTTTATTTTATTAATTTTTGTTGTTGTTGTTGGGACCATCTAAAATGTATCTAGAGAGGGGCTTTGCAAAGCCCTAGGAAATGTATTTCCAGTTCTGCCCTGGCCTGGGGCGTAGGAAGAGGTGCCTACGTCAGTCTTACCCGCCACTAAGCCTGTGTGTCTGTATGTATGTGTGTATATAATATATCCTTGCTGTGCCCAACCCTGGCTATTATATAGATACATATATACAAGCACCTATTGTAGCAGCCTGCTGTGGGTCCCCCTTGTCCTGCCATCTCACTGCGGTGATCCTTGGAGTAGTGAGTTTGGTCCTGGCTCTGTCTTGTCTTTCCTCCCCCCTCTTTTTTTTCCCATCTCCTGCTCCACATGGGCAGCGCTGGGACCTGGGACCTCCTTCCATCTCTGGCACAGGGATGCTTGATGGTTTCTTCTCCATCCTCATCCCCTGCTGGGAGAGGGCAGCTCTGCTTCCAGGAGGATTTTGTCCAGGAGGTGAGGAGCTTGCTGGCATCCCCTGCCCCACAGGGTGCAGCCATGGCCATCACTAGGTACAAGGTGACGAGGACAGACAGGGACTAACCGGCTCTCCAGGTTGCCTGGCTTTCCCAAGCCAGTGGTGGGAACCCACGGGCCCAGCCCTGCAGTGAGTCATGGGCTGGAAAAGCACTGAGACAAAAAAGCCCAAACCCTGGGGAAGGCAGCGAACCAACCTCTGGGGCAGCAGCACCCATCAGGGATGGCTGCCCTGTCCCCGTCCCCTGCCACCATCCCGGCCCCCTGCCCCTCCAGGAGCTGGGACTGGCAGCACCTAGGCCTCAGTAACTTTATACTGTAATAAGCTCTTTGAATGTGTATATTCTTATTTTTTTATAATCTTAGGGCGGTTGTTTGTTTGGATTTTTGTTTTTAATTTTGTTTCGGTTTGGTTTTTTTTTTGTATTTAACATTAACTTGATACAAGCCAGAGCCAGAAGTATTTGTAAATGTTCCTATTTTGCTCTCCTTCAGAGAAATGTTTCTGTTGTTGTTACTTTTGGGGGTTTGTTTTGGTTTTATTCATGTCGATACGATGAATATAGTACCTGTGCCCAGTCCTCTTAGCTCTGGTGGTGGAGTTGGCCAGGGGAGTCCCCCAAAGCAAGATGGCCCATCCCTGGGGACACACAGGCCAGCACTTTTGGGGGGGGGGGGGGGGGGGTCAGTTGGGGCTTGTAAGGGGGAGCAGGGGGGGGGGCTTCGTTCAGAGCGGCCACCCTCCCAC
>JANIJG010002436.1:0-38391 GCA_024611175.1 Megaceryle torquata
TTTGTGAGTGTGAAGATGGTGCGTGGGGTGGGGGGGAGGTGGGTTAATAATCTCATGTAATCCTTTCAGAGTTAGGTTCATAATAATCCATTTAAGATGTTTAAAATAATCCAGCAGTTAGTAGTTGTAAACCTGAGAGTACAAGGCAACTCTTTACTGTTGCAGGACTTTTGACTTTGATGTGTTTTCTTTTGTAGGGCCTCAGTATGTCTGGTGGAAGTCAGGCTGGCTTGGGGACTCCTTCATCCAGGCAGTACGCACGACAGAAAATAACTCGCGTAAACCTCAGGGACTTCATCTTCTACATGGAACAGGAAAGAGAAACAAGCCATTCTCTCCTGCTCTATCGAGCTCTGCTTAAATAAAGCCAATAATTGTACTGATTTCTCCATACAAGAAGCTCAACTTGCATTGAAAAGCTGTCATTTTAATGTGCCTTCTATTTTTTTCAAAAGTCAATGTTCCAGTAATTTTGTTTTGTAAAATTGTCAGACACATGCAATAAATTCCCTTTATGTAAAAAAAAAAAAAAAAAAATTAAAAAAAAAAAAATGTGCAAAAGGTTTTAAAATGTTAACTCCACAGCTATAATCAACATCAAAGTCTTGCTCCATTTGGCCATTTTACAAAAGGCTGAAGGAGATGGCACTGACATTGCAGATGGGAAGACTGCAGCAATGGCTCACCTCAACTGTCTCATGGCAAGGAGGACTGGGACAGGTACACAGGATTGGGATCTAACTACGGTGTTAACCTGTACATTCACTTCACGGTGCTAGTTTTGTTTTCTTTTTAGTCTTACTAGCACTGTTTCCACTGACTAACCATGGTGATACCTGTTGTTATTTTAGATTAGTTATAACTGCAGTTTTTTGCACAGCTAAGAGAATAGCCACCGCATACTCTTACAAATTTTATGTATTTAGGATTTTTGCTTTTACTGCACAGCTCATCTCAAGCCATTTGCTGAACCAAATCCTAAGTGTATAAAATCTGTGTTTGGGTCCCAGCTGAGTTACCTGGACTAGCTTCCAGTTGTTTTCTCAATCTCTTCAGCCTTTTGCACATTTGTAGTGACTGGTTAATAACATGAATCAAAGTTGGGTTTTATTTTCAAAAAAAAAAAAAAAAAAAGAGAAAAACAGCTTAATTTATTTATTGCAAAGAGTATGGTTTAATGGTGGGTTTAAAAGAGTATTGTTCAGTAAAGATTTTAGAGTATTCTATATGGATTTCTAAAGTTGCTGTACAGGCAGTTTTTGGGGGCTGGTTCCACTCTCAGAATCAGGAGAGCAGAGGTGAGCGTGCCCTGGCACTGGGCGGGCAGGGCAGCGCCACTGGGACTGGCCAAGCTGTTACCTTTGACGATTGGACCCGAGGACTCCAGTCCAGAGAGGCTCATGAACAGGCGCATGACTTTAAGCATAATGAGTAGTTTTAAGTACTTAAAGGTGGCATAAATGCTTTTTAAATGCTTTGCTGAATGGGAATTTAAGGGGCCCACACCAAAGCCAAGTGAAGTTAGTGTGAGTCTTTTAAATGGGTATGGGATAGGAGGATTAAGCAGGTAAGTGGGCACAAGGTGTACTTCAAACATAGCAGTATTACCAGTAACCATGGAAGGGAGACATTTGCTTATTTATCTTTTCAATTTTTACTATGTTATGCTTGCCACTTTTTGAGGCAGTATTTTTTTTTATGGGAAACCATAGTGAAAGCACAAATAGAACTATTTGTCCAATAGTTTTAAAAATGAAAGTTTTAATTATTTTTTAAGGTTTATGAAAGGCAGAAGAAAATTTATACTGCTGCTATTTAGCCAAAAGATTATTCATAAGGTATTTAAGGCCAGGAAGTGTAAAATTATGTTTTAAATGTATTGATAATTTGTACATATTGTTTATAAAGGCATTGTGTTTATTAGAATTACGTTATTTTGATGATTTCTGTACATACTCGTAAATACCCCCAATTTGTGTGAAAACATACTCCCTTATTTGTACTTATTTTGTAAAGAAATAAAACAATTTACTAAAGTAACACATCGAGTGACATACAGTATTAATTTATCAAACATGAATTTCACATTGTCTTGTAGTTCTTAAGCACTGTTCAGAAACATTTTGCATTAAAATATTAACAGAATACCCACAAAGAAATATTAGAACCAAATAGTTCAATGTTTTGTTGTGCTGATTCTTACCCTTTGTTAAACATCTAATAAAATTGTCAACAGACCTCGATGCTCTTAATACAGTGAATGAATGCACTCAACAGTTGCTTTCTCGAAAGCGCTCAGTCCAACAAGCACAACAGAACATTGCCTCTTCCGCTTTCTTTCCAAGACTTGGGAGCACAGTGGTGTCACAGGGTTGCACAGAAAGTGCCAGTGAACGCTCATGTTCTTCAGGCCACAGTTTCAGTGCTCAGCAACAGAGTCAGAGCAATTTTGTTCCATCGAATTAGGCAACAAACCAGGCTACATTTACTTTTTGGCCTTCATAATAAAAACATTTGCTGGTTGCGCACCACAGCTTTACTGCAGTTTCTATGGTATTTTAAAACCTGTTTTAGTGATGCTGAGCAATGTTCTTAATTAAGTTGCGTTGCTATGGTTTAAGGCCAGAAGTAAAAATTCAAATCAGTTTTTGCCGATACTGCTGCCTGAAAATAATAGGGAAGTAAGCAAAAAAAGATATAAATGAAACTGTAATAAACTTTAAATAAGTGACCTGAAGTTACTAACTAAAAGAACATATCCTAGCTTAACTTATTTTTTTTTTAAAGGCATATTTCTTCTAACAAAGTGATTGTTTCCACATGTCTTCCTTGCCTTAGTGCTATTTTGCAGTCAATGTTGTGATGTCATGGCTCAAACTTTCCATCTCAAGTTCACATTTAACTCGGCTGGCGCAGCCTGAAACCCTTTACAATGCCACCTTAGCAAGCTGCCCTATGTACTGGAGCTGCTTTACTGAGCAGCAAAAAAAAATCTGGTAAACGCCAAACTGAAATAAAAGAAGCCGCCCAACCACAAATACTTCCAATGTTCCACACACATCTCAAAGCATCACCCTGCTTCCAAGCTTGCGAGAGCTGCCAGCAGGAGCTGGACACGCTCAGCGCTCAGTGGTCCTTGCGTCCAGTCCCTCTTGCAGACAGCCCCTGCTAACCTCGGGGAGGCCTGGCCTGAGGACGAGTGGCAGAACTGGGCCCCTGTGTTTAAACGTAAACGCGAGGTGTTCGCCTTCCTCCCCTGGCCGAGAGGTGACGAACGGGGAGAACGCTGCTTGTGCCAACGCTCCCTGTTCAGGAGGGCAAGACAAACGTGTATATAGGAAAAACCAAGAAACTAAGTGGATTGTTTAAGAATACTTTTGAACATAAAGTGAACTCAATGTATGAAAGTAATAAATAAAACACTTTGTTTTTTTCTTTCTGTAAGACATGGCTACATCAAGCTGAATGGAGCGACAGGCCGGAGGAGATGCAATCAAAGATTCTCACCTCTTTCAAACAACATGGGAGATAACAGTGAGTGTTCCACCCTACTTGCTTATTTTTGATCATTTACTTTACAGAAATGTTTATGGCATGAAGTCTGTATAAGAAATGTGCATACACAAATACATGACAATTATACGTTAAGTTCTTTACAATATTAAATGTATAATATACAATTCTACAGATATCTTACATACAAAGGTGAATGTTGTGCCATATATTCAAATATGGCGATGCCTAGCAACTTTAAAATGTCATACAAGTATAAAACCACAAAATAAAATAACTTTACAACTCTTTTAAAGTAGACAGATTCGCTTAACTGTTCTGCTGAGTTAGGAGGCCAACACATTTTGGCTAAGATTTCCAGAAAAGACTTCTGAGTTGGGTAACCAAGGTGAGAAAACCTGCAGAGGTCTGATTTTCCATGGACAGGTATCCAGCCCTTCTCCAAAAATTAGACCATTGCCTAGATTGTACCTTGGACAGTCAGGGCAGCTCGTTGCTTTAGAAAATATAAGTCTTAAACATGTTTGGTTTTTGTTTGGTTGGGTTTTTTTTATTTTGCCTGATTATAATCATTCGGCATTAAAGAACTGTTGACCACTTAATATTCTGTCCCTTCTATATGGCCATATTTATGCATCTAAAAAGAGTTTAAAATTCAGCATCTAGAACAGTATTCTATAAATTAATGTGGGAGAAACTAAATTGTGATAAACACATGAATTAGTTATTGAGGACCCAATCATGCTAAACAGCAAAAGACAGGATTTAGCAGAATGCTATTTATAACCTCGCACCTGCAAACGTGGTGCTGTCTCCTGAGTTAGGAAGCCCTGCGAGTCAGAGTCGATACCAATTCATGGAAGGAGCAGTTAACCAACCTCCTGCAGACAGTGGGCTTCATTAAAGAGAAAATTACACAGAGAGGGCAGCTACAGAGTAGTTTAAAATAACAGAGGACAAACAACAAAAAGTGGCCTGCTTTCATTGGACAGTGGCAGTAGAGGGTTTTAACATCTTTTTGCAAAAATTCCAAACCCATGAAGAGTAGGCTTGTCCAAAATTCTTAATGTTTCCTCCTAAATATGAGCTTATAACATGGTTAGTGAATGAGTAACAAGGGGTGGCAGAGCTTGCTTGGCAGAACCACACTTCTTTGATGATGCAAAACAATACTTTCTGAGTCAAAATAAGACTGGCTTTAAGAGAACTACAGCTCCGCGTTAGGTATGTGACCCTTGTGTGACGGTGGATGGCATTTTATTTTGTGCTTCCAGATCCTTACTTTTGCAAATACTGTCATAATCGGCCTTGTCAAATTTTTTTGTCACTTTTTTTGTTTTGTTTGTATGGGTTTTTTTTAGTACTGAGCACCAGTTGACTATAAATTGGTCCTTTTCCGATTCTGCGTTCTGTCCCCAGAGAGATATTTCAGTTGGAAACGTTGTATAAAAATAAGCCATTTGCTAGCACGAGTGAGTACAATCACAGAAGTGTCACGTAATGTATGGAGGTGTAAAGCACGTCTGATATGACGGAGGTGTGGCAGTCAGGGAAGATACTCAGTGCAGTTTCTAGTGTACCCTCTTCCTCTCGCAGGCGCCCACTTCCACGCGTCGCAGCGTCGGGGTATCGTTGGAAGGGCTGTCAGAACCGTTTCTCCTGCTGATCTATCCGGATTGCTTTAATTGGTCTTTCTGCAGAAGTCTGGTCTAGGTTCAGGGGTTTATGAAGCTTTGCCTTTTTCACCACCACAGCTGTTCAGCCCAAAGTACGTTCCCAGCAGGCCTGGTACGCTGAGCAGGCTCAGGAATTTCATCATGAAAAACGGACAACTGGTTTTTCAAATGCATTTCATGGCTGGCTATGTGACAGGTAGTTTCAGAATACCACTAATTGGCAACATAAAGTCAAAATCTGTTTGCTAATACTGTTTTGCAAATCCTTGGTGTTTCACATAAGGGACTATTAAACACTTCTACGGTGACAAAGGAGTAGGGGTAGGGTCTAGTCCAGGGGCTCCTGTTTTATTCTGATTGTTGGGGTAGGTTGTGGTCGTCTGTCCTCGCGACACAGCACGTATTCACTGAACTGAGAGGAATCCACCCCACCGCCGCATGAAGCTGCCACGTTAAATCCCTTCTGAAATAATCTTTCGAGCACCTGCAATGTGGGGAAAAAAATCAGATTAATATTTAGCAAATTTTAGTAATAAAAGCATTCAGGAACACTGGATCTAAATGATGAATTTAGTCTTTTGACTCCTCATTGAATTAATATTATTCAGCTATAATTCTGTAACTTATTCTTAAATGACTACACTGTGATTAAAGTCTCGCTCTCAGCAAACCTCTGTAGAAAACAAAAATTAATCAAACAAATAAGCACTCTGCAGAGCAGCCTAGTACATTATATAGTAAAATACTGGACTGTTGTGATATTGATGCTATCTCTTACTGGTTATAGGAAGCAATATCAGGTTTAAGTCATAATAAAAAGTGTCCATTATTCATTTGTAATATGAACGGTCTTACAGAAAAGGGCTGAAAACATTTCTCAGCTCTTCCTTGGCAGATGAAAATGTATTAGGAGTCTGAGTGACACTTCCACCAGATCTTCATGGAAATCACAGCTGTGATTTTCTGTCGCTGGAAGGGAGCACTGCTTTTAGCAAGGCATGGCAGGGATGGGATGCGGAGCCAAGATGTGGACAATAGGGAAATGTTCTGGCCCAAGAAAAAGGTTAATTTGTATTGCCCAAATACGTATTTTCTCTTTCTCCTTCTAAAGAAAAGTTGGTGCAATTTAGATGCATGAATTTAAGGAACCCAGAGGCAACTTTCATTTCTGAGACTGTCACACAGCACATTACACCAGGATATACTGATTCTGGCAGCGTGATCGGGGCCGCCTTTTCACATGCGTGAGCACGTTGATGTATGGTTTCCCAGTAGAGCAGGATGCACGCAGACTTTTCCTAGTGTTAGGCGAGAGCAGACGCCAGATCCACCTTTGGCAGATCTGCAATGCAAGATCCAGTGGAGGAGATGCTGCGGTCCCTCCCTGCCGCTGGCAGCTCTCCAGAGTCCAGAGCAGCAGCCTGGAAAAGTAGTTCCTGTGTCTTTTTCTCTACTGAGGGGAGTGGCCTGTACTGTTCTGTAAGTCCCACCCAAGCTGCAGCTTCCATTGCTACAGCACACAGGCCCGCTGCGCGGGGACGTGAACCTGATGATTTACTATACTTGGTGACCTTGGTACACCAGCCTTGCCATGGGACAGCCATCTAGAGAAATGGCTAAGCAATATACCCACCTTCAGACAGAGTCAACTCGTACACTTTCACGGGCTTATATCAAAGGAAAAACTTCATTTTTTTGTTTCACTAGCCCTGTGAACAACAGCAGTTACAGCTACTGCAGTAGGAGTTAACAGTCTTTATGTTTCAAGGTCCAAGCTGACTACGTGAAAGATGTGCACACCAGACTGCTGCCCTCGCACACCGAGACCCATGTGAAGCTGTGGTGCATTTCTTAGTGCACTATTTCTTTTGTCTGGATGTTGGCTTTGCTTTCTGCAGAAACATCAGTTTGGAGCCTTTATTAAGGTTAACTGATTTCAAAAGGAAGCTGTATCCAAGGTGGTATCGTAGTGCAATGCACACCATGGCAGCAGCAGCATCTGCTGGTTTTAATCCATGGGAACCCTTCTTTGAGAGCACCCGTGTTACCAGTCTGCATTTTAATCCATGGCTTGGCTTTTTAGTGGTAACTAAAACCTAGTACTTGCTTCCCTGTCTGCTAAGGACAGGCAAAGGAAAGGAGCTACTCTAGCACAGCTTTGCCGAAGCCATACCAAATCTGCTGGAAATCAACTTGCCTGAGGAGCTCTGCCTCGCTTTGGGACACGGGGACTTAACGTTCTCAGAAAGTTGCATCTGCCAAATCTCTGACTTTTGCCCTGATTTTTATATACTTTATACTGTAAAAATGTTATAAAACCGAAAGATGAAAAAAGCATGCCTGTGTATGAAAGAAAAATGAATGTGGAGAAATTAAAAGAAGGGGCAAAAGAGTGGGTCATCAGAAAGAGAGAAATCTTCCAACTCTCTTACTTGTCTGGACTGTAACACAGCCTGTAGGACAGAAATGGGGTGCAGACACTAACACTTGTTCCTGAGCAAAGGGGAAAGCAGGAGTCTGAGAGGGAAGGAGGAATTAGCATCATCAGACTGCAGTTTCACAGACTGGAGTGCATGTTGACTGTATTCTATATCCCTGATCCTAGACCCTGAAAGAAGACTACAAGAGGCAACCGAGCCACAGGGAAGGAGGCTTCTTCCATTTAACTCGATAGCGAAACAAAAGATTGACAGGTAAGATTTCAGAAAGAGATATGACTTCAAAATCCTTGCTAAAAACTTTTTAAAATCAATTTGCTTGTAAGACAAAGCAAGCAAGAGGGTGTGCCCTTGGCTTGCCTGGGTCCAGGGCTGTGGAAGGCTGCATGTTAACATAGGAGTCATCTTGACTGAGCCAGCTCTCTGCAAACACACAATCCAGGTAGACGTTACACCTTAGAGCACTGCATGCACAAGGCGATTCATTTTTGCTACCTATGTGCTTGAAGGACTGGACTGCAGGCTATCATCTAGTGTTAAAAATCCTTGGTATCATCAATTTTCTTAGCAAGAAACAAACCAGACCAAGTCCTGTAAACAATGCAGAGAATGTTTAAATATTGTAGAGTTGTAAGTGTAACTTGGATGAGGTTGAGCTCAGATCTATGGAGAAAGGCTCCTAAAGGCTGCTGCCATGTGTGCTGAGCGCTGGTTTGTATGCGCCGCTGCGTGCACAAGACTAAATGGCACGTTGAACATGAACAGATTTAAATGCCATTTAGTGAATTTGGCTCTATTCGTATTACTTTTTTCTGAAGGTAGGATACAGGCAAAGAGAAAGCAGGGAGTATCTCTGAATCAAATCACAGCTACACTCCCGTAAATCTCCAAAGAGAATATGCCAAAAAGTGAGTATCAGCTGTGATTCTCCTATGTACAGGGAGACACGCACACAATATTAAATAGAGGATTTGTGCTAGGATTTAATATACTACGTCTTCCAGTATTCTGAGCACATATGATTTTGTGGGAAGGTTTTCCAAAGAGAAACATGATACTTTCACTCATAGTATTTAATTTACATTTCACAGAATACTAACGAATACATTCTTAATTATGAAGACTCGATGTTCAACATATATAAGCATCACAGAATTTTCTCTAAGGTAAGCTCATGCATCTCACCGGAGTCTGTTGCAAGGAGTTGAGAAGTGTCAGTCTTAAGAAAACTCTAAACCTATATGTAATTGCAAATGGGCGTTAAGAGCTACTGTATTTTTTTGGCCGCCACTGCCTAGTCAATGTTGACATTCTTTGTTTTATGTACGCAGTCCTTAACACAAAACATTTAATTAAAATACTTTCCAAAGATCTAAAGAATTTATAAATATTGCAGTTGCGCTACCAAATGTACTCAGCAGGGCACAGGGAGACAGAAATGATGTATCCCTGCAAACAGCAGGCAGCCTCAGAGATTCTTTGGAAAATTCTGCTCTTCCCACCACTATCCCTCCTAATGCATCCCCCTTAAGTCCGTGCATTTCCTTCACTGTCCTTCCAACTTCTGACAATACTGTTCTGCCAAAAAAACCCCAGGAAGGGCAGTGCCTATGTGCTGACCAGAGTCCACCAGAGCCAATGATAATTAGCTGCTGATTTCATCAGCCTTTGGTCTCAGAAACGCATAATTTTCCAGAAAGTGTTTGAAAACACTTTGTATTCATTATATAGTAAAATGATGTAATTTAGTAAAATGATGTAATTTAGTAATATTATTTAAGCTGTAGACTCTTTGACAGATTTTTTTTCACAAGAAGTTGCAAAGAGACTCTTTGATCCTGTCTGAATTTTGACCGAATTCAAAACACTTTCAAATAATAACAATAATTAGCATTCAGCTTCTACTCTAAGCACATTTCCTACCAGTCCACCACTTTTGATAAAACAGCACCAAGTGCTAAGCCATGTGGGTGTCCAGCACTTTGACAGGCTGCTTGTAATGCTGAGCCCATCAGTGGCTCACAGGAACCCTTTACTGTTTCAGTTATTCTCATTTATTGCATGCATCGAACTGTATCACATGGGCAGCGTGGCTGAGACACAAACACACTTCCCCATCCACTCACCTTAGCTAAACTGCAGCTGCTCCCTTCTCCACCCAGCACAGTGATGAATTCAGCACTGATCCTGCTGCCAGCAAACAGATGCCTCCAACCCACCTCCAGCCTTCTATTTCTGGGGCAGCCCATTGTAAACCTTGCCAAATGTGAAATTGCTAGGGCTGTGGATAAATTCACCACAGGCACTGAACTGTTAAAGTTCAACCAAAGCAAATGCTTGGGAGTCTTGAACCAAAAGTCCCCCAGAGTAGCTGGGTTTAGAATGGTTTCAGACAAAAGCGTCGTGCATGGGGCACCAGGGAATGCTGCCCCAAGGAAGGAGGTGACTGACAAATGTAGGTTATTAAAACAACTCCATCCACTACTACATATTCTTGTAACTGCACGTCTCCCAAAAATCTTATCAACTGTCAGCTTGGGAGATGGAGGGAGCCTCAGCTTGCTGTGTAGTAATACAGGTAAGCAAGGGCTCTAGGTCCTTGCCCTCCCTTTCTATTATGCTTCCCTCCCTAACCTGTCTGGCCAGCCTCTCCTATGGGCCAGCTCATCTGCGAGCATCTGCCCACAGGGAAGTTTATCAAGACCACTAAGGCATTTCCCACAGCCCAGTTCACATCTGCAGCCACAGCCTGTCTGCAGAGAACGGTAACTTCGGAAATACTCCCCTAGAGGTTGGTTTCACTTGCCATAATACAAGTATTTGCAGCATGTTTTAAAGGCATACATGCAAAATCCAAGAGCTCTGTTCTGCCCTTCTTAATTAAGGCACAAGTTAATAGCATCATCAACACCGTTCCTTCTGTGCAGCCCAAGGACAGCTACAACACCAAAGCTTTGGCCATCGTGGCAGCGATCCCTTGTGAAATGGCATTTCTTGCCCGTAAGGCTGCTGCCTAAACACAATCCACATATTTATTTCCACTACCTTCCACCTATCTGTCCAGTTATCTTCTTTTGTTTCATATGTTTAATTTTAAACCTAATGTCAAAACTCTGAGTATAAAATGAAATACATTTTGTTTAAAATACTCTGGGCAATTTTTATAGAACATCCTTTTGAAAAAAAAAAAAGTGCAGAGATCAATTTTTTTAAGTCCATCCCGCAGGCACCATCATTTAATTATGAGTGAGACATAAATTATGCATTTACACATTGTTGCATTTTCTATAAAATGGTGTGGAGATTTTTTTTGTAGTTTTTGGAACTCTCTCTTTCTTCCTGGGGGCACTTTGGAGGAAAAAAAAACTGCTGCAGGCTATACATTGATGAAAAAATTAGCATTTATCAGTATAACACCATTATGAGACCAGCATGGCACTAACATACACAAAATCTAAATCTATTTTTCTGCTTAGACTTAGGAAAACCTGAAAGACTGTGATCTCACCAGGCAGAAAATGTCTCCTTGCAGTGTAAGCACAGAAGGTAATTGGGCAGAAGCAAATAATCTGCATATAATTGAACAAGAAATAAAAAAATCCACCCCAGCGAATGGATGAGCCAGCACCGAAAGGCCGTTACCTGCACTGAGTTCAACCGGCAGTATCCGTTCAAAGGAAACCTAATGACGTGAGTAGGGTCCTGGTTCCAGCCAGCGTTCACGGAGTTGCACATGACGTCCCCAGTCTCCGGGAAGATCTCTTCTATCAAAGCCTTCTCCCCACTCAGTGCAATCCTTTCCCCCAGATCTGGAGTCACTCTTACAACCAAGCAGTCACAAGGCTGGAAATGTTTCCTTTGTTCTTTTTCTTGTTTCCATCGCTCAAGTTCCTTAATCATTGGCTGCAGCTGGTAATACTTTGCTTCTTCATATAAAAGATTAAAGTCCTGGGGAGAAAAAAAAAAAAGGAGAGGGAGAGAGAGAAACTAGAAATGCTTATAGATCTCTCTTCACAATGAGTATCGTTCCTCTTTGACCTACTTAGGCTTATGTAATGTCAGCAAGAGTGCAAAGGCAACAGGTATTCACATACTTTATCTTACACCTACACAGAAAACCACACTGTTAGTGCTGAACCTATCGGAGCTGATCGTGAAGTTCCCACTGCACTGAGATATTCTTTCATTTATTATCCCGCTAACTCAATGCCAGAAGGCTTTAATTCTGGATTAAGAAATCAAAATAACCAGTTGCAATAAGCAAAGCCTGCTGATGTAAGAGAAGAAGTCCTGAGCCCTAATCTTCACTCTTGGCGTCCAATACTCGCTCCTGATCTTACAATAGGAAATCTCAGGATTCACTGTCACCTCTCGTGCATGTATCGTGAGACAGAGATGTCAGTTCAGCTTCATTTCTCACCTGTCTTTCCCGAGTCTGAAATTCAGCTACAGCAGCTCAGATGCTCCCTGCATTTCAAGATTATTCACCTACTTAAAGCATACTTTGGAGCCTGGTAAATTATACGGAGGTAGTGCCCATCCTGCTGGCTGGGAGATCAGCTGTGCACTCCAAGTTAAAAGAAGCAGTTCTTCCTAGCCTTGTCCATCACCTCACTTGGGCTTTGGGCAATTCTAATTCTCGGTTTGATCCAACTCCCTGTTCACTGATTGAGATATCTTCTGCACATCCTCATTAATAACTTTTCATCAGATTCCTGACAGATCTTCCCACCTCAGCTTAAATGCATGGCAGTACGTTGAGGCAAAGGGTGTCAGCAGCCCCCTAGACCCAAGGAGGCAGCAGTGCCCACCAGACCAAGACAGAGAAGAAAGAGGGGGAAGCACCCAATGGGCAGTTTGCTTACGATGGCCCCACCATCTCTTTCAGCCTCCTGAAGGGAAGAGAAGCAACAAGAGCAAAGCACCAGCTCCTCTCTGCAAAAACCTGCCGTTCACTTTCCTGGCTCTTAAACAGTTTACAGATGGAAATGCTGCACTGCAGTTACACTATGTGACTTTTGTGGAGTATGCTGTAGGTCAACACCTGGACACGAAGGTCAGTTCACCACCACTGCAATCAAATGACGTGAAAAATCACAAGAGTGAAATGACTGGAATTGTTTAAACTGGGGGGAAAAAAAAAAAGGTATGACAAGAAGTAAGCAAGAAATGAGCACCAAAATTGCATGGAAAAATAACAGCAGTGCTGCTGCTCCACGACTCGAGGAAGAGGGGGGATTCAAAGGCCAGTGAATGTGCAGCACAAAAAGATGTGACTCTCATAGCAGCTTGGAATTAACTGATGAAATCTGCTGCTGCAGGATATTATTGAACCAAAGCAGTTATCTCTGTTCAAATTTGGCACCACAGACCCACTGCCACCAGTGCAGAGGTGCTCCTTCACCCCAGGGCTGCCTACAGCCTGGAGATGTATGAATATTCACGGTGACACCTGCAAGGTTATCACGGCACAAAAGGGACATCCGATCCTTTACAACTCTTTGATGTCTGTTAAGGCTGGAACAATACTCACACCACTAAGGGAGAGAAAAAGACCAAAGACCTGAGAAGGTGCAGAGAGGAATTGAGTGGTAAGAGCAAGTGGGAAGAAATGAGGGCAACAAACATAGTCACGGGAGTAGCTGGAAGATGAAAAACAGGAAGATTCAAGAAGAAACCATATATAGAAAGCATGCTGCAAACAACCAGAGTTGAGAACAGGCTGGGCAAAGAGGGGTGGAGGCTGGCTGCAATTACCTGGTCTCAGGTAAGAAGACACTATGAGCCCCAAAGCCTCATCCCCTGATGGAAGGGATTTTCCCCTCTCCCCAAAATCAGCACTCTCTGCTGAACCATTGCTGCTTTTCTCTGTCCACCCATGAAGCTCCCTGGTTACTGAGCATGGGGTCAGTTTAAACCTAAAGGGATTAGTGGCCTAAATTAAAAAACAACAACCCCTGCTCCAAACTTTCTGAAATCTTCTTTGCAGGACACTGGAGCAACAGAGACCACCACCTAACTGCATTCATTACAGAGGTGTGTGCAAGGGCCTACCAACACTCACTGGGCATCTTCTGGTCCCATGTAACTCTTTTTTTGAGCAAAGGAAAACAAGCAATGCTAAGGAAAAATGTAGTGCTATAGAGTGACCAGGAGGATCCAGTGTTTACTGAAGGCAATGGAAAATCTGCTGTTTTCACTAGGTCCCGAAAAACTAGTTTTGGAATATCTGTGTTCATGGTCACTATAAAATAACATATTATTTGTAAGGTCAATCAAGTGAATATGTGCTACAAAAACTCAACAGTAAAATCTAGAAGAGGTGGTACAGCAACATAAAATCCAGCCCTTCATTTCTGAAAGCAGAGAGGTACAGCGCTCCTGAGGCTGGATGCAAACAAAGCCCATTACATTCATGAGAGTCTTTCTGACTGACTTCAATGGGCTTTGTACTCATCTGACAATATCCTGAATCACAGGAGTTCAATGGCCAGCACCTCTGGCCAAAACAGTAATGCCATGAAGCAAACTAATCAGGGTCACACCACCTCTACCTCCCGCCCAGACAGCTATTAGCCCCCTGCTATGCAGCTCTTCAATGACCCCTGTTAGCCATCATTTGTCCTAAAATAAACAAGATAAATTTTACATTCTGATACCATTTTGTGTTAAGCTCTTCCACTACTGTTCCTAGAATGATACGGCCACGCTTCAGATGGCCGTCTGGAAAGGGGGCTGTGCTGGAACATCATGTGCTCCATGGGAGGAAGTGTGTACGTGCTCATAACTGCCTGGGTTAAGCCAAGGTGTTTGGTTAGGTTCTAAATAAGACTCTCATCTCCATGTCCATTCCACACTTGGATTAGGTACAAATACGCTGGAAAGGGTTCTGCGCCTGGGAGACAGGGTTAGTAACAGAAGCTGGGAATGTGAGGTGTGCTGGTGCACAGAGGTCATGTGCACATGTGGAAATAGGCAATTTGGGCACCTATTATCAGGTAGTGGCAATAAAGGGAATTTGTTACTCTGTAACAAGTAGAGGGGATAAAAAAAAGTCTTCTGGTAGGCAAGATAAAATCCATTGCTGTCTATTAGTGACAGCACTGGTAAGATCCACTGTCTGTGACTCTCCAGCTCCAGGTACCACACACTGCCCCAGAACAGCCACCACCAGCACAGCCTGCCCCACCACCCTGACCTGCTCGGGCTCCTATAACGGGATATGTGGCATTTCTGCACAGAGTGCCTTGGGCATTGCTGAGGAATTTGACAATGAATTTAAGGGGGGAAGAGGATTTTGCAAACTCAGGAACAAAGAATGAATGGCTCACAGTGTGTGGATCCAGTTCTCTAAAGGCTGTGCTTGGGCAGGGTAATGGACTCAACACACCACTAAATACACAATCTTCTTGTTCAGGTTCTAGGCACCGTTCAGAATACTGTGCGGCTGTGACTGGGCTGGAAGCGATGGCCACCCCTGGACTGTCTACACGGGATGCTCAGGTAATACTGACATAGGTATTTCCACCTTTGTACTACAGACATATAATCCTACCCTGATGTTTGCGAAAGTTTGATATGAAATATGAAGCAGAATTCAAGAGGAGGGACCTCTCTGGGGAGGTGCCACAGGAGCTGCAAGGCACCATTTCCATGCTGCTTGTTTTGGTAAGTTAGCATAGGCAGAAGCAGGCACAAATCTTCCTAGACCTATCCAGAAGAGGCTGGTTTTGCTGAAACAGGTGCAGGATGAGCTACGTGGTGTTAACTGCCCAGCACAGTGGCAAAGTGCACACAGCGGAACTGAAACGCAGCTTCAGAGCAGCCTCCTACAGCTTCTGTCCCAGGCGTATGCTGATGAACACAAACAGATCCTGCTCCCTCTCTGGCACGCAGGCTCCAGCCCTGGTGTCAGTGAGCAGCCCTGGTGTTGCTGAGCAGCAGGAGCACCCCGCAGCAGATTCTGTACAGTATCCAGGAGTTCCTTGTCCTGCAGGACTAATGATGCATCTCCCATTTCTTCTAAGGATTATTTCCCCACCTTCCCAACTTCTTACCAGCAGCGTACCTTGTGGCAGCACAGCCCACAGTCAAAGCGTTGTATATGGTAGCTAGTGGAGCTGCCTGTATTTAGCTGAGGAAAATTGTTTTACTCTGAAGGTGATTCCCACCAGCCAAGGTAGCACCAGCAGGGCGTTCCTTGATAGACCAAAAGGGGAGATGGACAGTGCAGACTGATTCTGCTGTGAAGTACCTCAAAAAGCCTTCATGAGCTACCATGAGCCTTCAACTTCTTGTGGCTGTTTTTAGGAACCAGTGGGGAAGTTCTGTCAGGTAACCTGGAAAAGTGAGTAGATAGCCTGGTGGGATGTACACAGCCTTTATCCATCCACAACTTCTGGACAACTTTTAAAATTTCATGGGAAAAGTAAGCAGATCTTTCCAAGATGCATTTGCATTTCACGAAAACATTTTCTGCTCATAATTCAGTAGAAAAGGTTGGGGTTTTTTTCTGGTGGATTTCACGTTGGCTAAATTCTGCAATCATCTCTGACAAGGGTGTCATCTTCCTGGGAAGGAGATGGGAAGTGTGACTGCAAGGCTGTTTCAACATCAGTGCTCATGGGTCAGTAAAGATCTGCTATCTAGAGGCAGGGACGGCCAACAGAAAGTGTAAAACCATGTCTCCTGTGAACCTGATGCTCTTCTTCCAGTACTAAAGAGGTCCTTTATTTCTGTACCCAATGTTGACTCCTGAGCAGGCTGAAATGCCTCTTTCTGCCCATTTTTCACTTACTATTCTTTGTTATGTGAAACAACAAACTGTCATCCTGACTTAATATTTCCTTTATATTTTAGAGCTGTGAAGATCTGACTCCTGGCTACCAGAGAAAGTTGCTCATTTTTACGATGACAACTGCACCATTTGCTAAGGTCAGTTTGAGAGCACTTAAAATTAGATATAAGCACGCTAACTTTGAAGCGATATTAATAAATTAGCATGTCAGCCTTGTTCTTCCGGTGCTACAAGCGACCTCTATAATCCATATGATACTCAGATATCCTGTGCATTTGCACTCCTCCCCTCATTAACATGCAGTACTAATATACACGTTGCCTACATCTATTTTTGTTTGACAATCTCTAAGCAAGGAGTGAATCTCAGATGAGTAGGTCAAATGGGTCCTCATTTTGCATGAAGTTATGTATTGGTGGTGAAAAGGACAAATGTTGCTCATAAATGTCCTGGGGAAGCACCTTTGATGGTGGTGGGAGACCAAGGCAGAGAATATTTGGGCTGCAGAGAAGGGGTAGCACCTGGACCAGTCACCCTCTAACCCAGCAGCATGGCAGACCAGAGACTGCTGGCTCCATTCTGCTCGAGGACATCTGTTGCTCAAGGTGTTATAGTCCCATGAGCAGAACTCTGAACTGGTGCAGGAAGAAGGAGCTGTAAGCAGCTCCAGGCTGCTCACCATTGCCTTGCTCAGCATGGGCTGCCTGCAAAGGAGAACTGAGCCAAACAACTCACGGTAATTTCTCAGCATACTTTTTGTGGCTTAAAATCCCCCCCAAATTATATGAATTATTAGAGTGTTGCTTTCAGCAGGGAGACCTGTGAGATACTAAACACTTTCAAGTTCTGGCTTATAAGTAGTTGGAAGTGTAATTAATATTCACTGTAAACACACCAGTCAGACTTGATAATAAAAGAATCACTAGCCTAGGAACACATACCCCACTTTCTCTGTATTTCAGTGTTAACTTAGTCTGAAAACAACACTTAAATAGCAAACACAATAACGCTGGTGCGCTACTAACATTCCAAAGTTTCCAAAATAACCATCTGAGCAGCAATTCAAGTTGAAAAGCAACTTGGCTAAACCTTGAGGCTAATAAACTGCTTGATTAAATTAAGGGGTAAAAACTAATAAATATTCAAAACACTTGATAATGCTTTGTTTGACATAAAGAACATTTAATGCAAGTCTCACTGGAAAACCTGTCAGGTTTTATACCTTAAATAGAGTTTTGCATTTAGAAACACCGAGTGATTCCATTTGCTGCCTTTGATTATTGTCTTCTGTCACTTTAATCATGCTGGTAAAATTACACGATTTCTGTGAAGTCAAATCCGTTTACAATGCAGTTTTAATATAGCTTTGCAGTGCATTCTTCTCTGCATTTTTATTTAGTTACTCCCTACCTAGCAATACTTTGCTTTGTTCTTGAGCCCTCATTAGCCTGGGGTTTGCTCTAAAGCTCTCCCAGGGAGGAACTAAATAAAATACAGTTAACCCTATGCAAAGGGATGGTCTGGAACAACGGACTGAGCCTGGGCACAGTGCCTGCTCTCCCGAGTCTCTCCCAGCCCTGCCAGCGGCTCACTGTGCAGACAAGTCCTTGGCATCCACCGGCACTCTCACCTCCAGGCTCTTACCAAATCCTGCTGGTTTTGTTTCACAGCAGCTCTTGAAATCTGGATGCCAGTCGGGGCCATAATCAGCTTGAACACATCTCTTCTACCTTCTCTTCTCATGTCTTCTTCTCCCACTGGATTGTCCAAAACGCTGCTGCTAAAGGACCTTTCTGTCATTTCACCTGTACCACTTCTCTATCCACCCTCTTTACTTGATCCATTTTACAATCCACAGGACTGGTCTGCTCTTTAGCTTCACTCCTCCCTCTGTGTTTTCTCTCATTTTCTTGTAGAAATCTTTTCTCACATCCACCCCTCAGTGCTCTGGCTTTCTCCCTACTTCACAGCATCCCAACCTTCAGACCAGCCTCCCTGGCCTGCCCACTGCTCCCCAGAAAGCCCAGTGGTCAGGACAGCCCTTCTGGCTGGAGCTCCAAAACCACCCAGGAATGCCAAAACTTTTCCTTGCCTTGGCGGTAGATGTGTTCTCCCATCGCACAGCGCGTCTGCTCAACACAAACTGTAAACACTCCCATGCCAGGGTTGATTATACAATTGTACTTGTAACTGGGGCAAGAATGGCCAAGGAGTGGTTTGCAGCATGAGGTTCAGCTGTACTCAAAGCTAAAGCCACCACGACAACCACAAACCTGGACTGACTCAGTCATGACTGGCCAAATTATCTTGCCTACCTAGTCCGACATGCAAAGTGAAATCTCACTGCATGGCGCAGGAACTTTCCTCTCCAGCAATGCTCCATGTCCTCTAACTGAGCAGATCCCCATTGCCATCCCCGTTTATTCATCATTTCATCCTGGAGTTAGTGCTTTTGTTGAATCTTGTCATCTACAGTTTGGACACTTTTGTCTTCTAATTTTCATACACAAAGATGACAATGTTGCAAGTTTCGTAACTTTATATGGCTAAGCCAAATAAACAAGGCTAGGAGGAGAGTGTTTAACAATCAGCATTTATAAAGCAACAACCAGTGCCATTATTTCATAGAAAACATACACTGCTCTTTAAAAAGCCCTCAGTCAATTCCGTCTCCCAACAATATTCTGACATTCATAAATTGTGTAAAAGATTACTTCCTGAAATCAAAGTAACTGCACCGGTTACAGCTAACACAAGTCTTCATGGGCTTGTTTAAGGGTGGGTTTTTTTATATTAATGACAACAAAAAAAAAAAAGATTCATATAATTTAAGTGTTCTAATTATCAAATTTTAAACATTTCTTTCAGCTTCTGAGCACTAAGCCCTGTTAAGTGCTAGATGCTGATGGTGCTTCTTAATTATTGTTATATCCTGATAAATAAGCTAAAAATATGGGGAAATACAATTAGTTTAGAAAAACTGATTTAGCTATAAGCTTCATTGTTTAACTTTTTATGGTCTCCATGACAACCACTGGTCCATTTATTAAATTATAGCATCCCTGGTGTAATTCACTAGTGCTTAAAATCCTAACAATAAACAGCAACATTTAGTTAAGTGTGTTCAGGGCAAGCACACAAACCAACCTGCACCAAAACAAATGACAGAATGGGAGGAAAAAATAGATTGCAGACTATAGCTTTCCTTACCTTAAAGTCATCTGGGAGCAGTAGCTTAGATGTCCTTAGGAAGCTTAATATATATCTGAAAATTTCACCATCTCGATCAATGAAATAATGTTGTTTTAAACTGTCCAAGACAATAGGCTCTGTGCCATTAAACAGACGACTTATTCTGAAAAAAAAAAAAAGAAAAGAAAAAGAAATGGGCAAAAGAGGACAAAATCTCATTACACCCTCAGGGCTTAAGAACACCCAGCTAATTTAGCTGCACCACTTCAATGTGCATAAGGTAACACAGTATCTTAATTTGATGACAGACAGGTGCACAAAGGTAGACACGTGTGTGCTCACACATGGGCAGACACATGCCTTAGACACGTGTGTGCTCACACACAAGAAGCACGTGTGCACGAGCAGACACAGGCGCACACACCAGCACTGAGAGCCCTGCAGCTGCCCCGGCACTAAGCTCGTGCTGCCCCAAATCACACTGTGAATTAGGCCCATGACCCCAACAAGGAAAGTGCCTGTGAAACACTCACCCCACAGTTGGCAGAGCAATTTTGGTGAGAATATACATCACCAGCTCCATTATACATCTCTGTCCACCACATCCTGCTAACAGAGAACTGAATGGTTCTTGGCCATGAGCTTTTCCTTCAGCTTGGCTTTCATCTTGATCAACACTTACAAAGGCTCACCATGCTAGAGAAGAGGCTGCCCGTACACTGAGGGCACTGTATAGACTTGAGATGAACTGTATGGACCTGTCAGTGCTGGACAAGCAGCCATTCAACACTGGATGTTTTGGCAAACCAGCAACCAATGGCTCACACAGCATCTGCAGCACTGCCTGTGGGACCACGGTCCCACCACGAGCACTCCTGGGGATCAGTCTCTGGCAGAAGACAGCAATGTGGCAAATCTTTAGTGAGAAAAAAGAAAAGGAAATGGGATGTGTGAGACATGGGGATCAGCTGATTACAGGACCAAAATACCACATCAGCTACCTCACTCCAGCTTTCTCCACGTCCTGAGGAATGTACTCAGAAGAAAGCAAACTGGGTATCTGCTTGTCTGCTGTTCCTCCTGTCTTTCCTCTCCAAACGCCTGGCTTCTCTCAGAATGCTTTGTCTTCCCATGAGAAATAACCCAGCTGAATATATGTTCTTGAAAGGAAAATCGCAGGAGACAGACAGCAACGACCTATTAAGTAATTGAGTCCATCTCTCTGACAGTGCAGCATTGTTCTGAACTGCAGCGTCTCGTGTTTCAAAGCCCAGCCTTAACCCTGCCAGTGAGAACTCCTCCATTTCCCAGAGAGACTATCCTGCAGCCTGCTGGATTTCACTGCTGAGCCATCCCTTCGACTCGGCCACGCAATCCACCCGTGTCACTCCCTGAGGCCAAGGCAGGGCTTTCCCCTGCAGTGCACAACAAGCTCACCAAGCCCTGCCAAAGGCAACGGCCAGCAATGCTGGTCAATGCCGCAGCTGCAGCCTTGCTGCTTCCCTCCTCCCAGCATCACCACCCCAAGCTTTCTGGCCCAGCAGCAAGGGGAGCAGATGCAAGAGACTGCAGCCTGGCGGGGGAAGGGGCACGTCCACCTCGGTGATGGGCAGGGGCAGATCTGCTCCCCCGCCACCGCACGCAGTGCTGGTGCTTCCAGCTACACCCCGTGCCGCTGACTTTGGAATGGGGGTTCGTGCAACATGGTGAGATTCACTCTCCACAGCTGCACCTTGGTCTGATCTTGTAACTTGCTAATTTAGTTGCAAATTTAATTAACATGCTATTTATTTCTAAATTAACTGTGGAGATATTAAATGAAACTGGACTTCACAAGTCCCCACTGAACTCAGCTAAAAACCTTTCTGCCCTCTTAAGCAAGCTCCAGGTTTTACTGCTGGCTCTCATGCCCCTGTCACCATTCAGCCAGTCCAAATTACTTATGGGAATAACCGAATGCTTCCCTAAACCCTAATTATAATACATTAACTGTTTTTGTTTGACCTTTATCTTTTCAACAGTATCAGAGAACACCATCCAGTTCACACCGCAACATTTAATTTATACAATCTGAAGGTTCACTAAGCCTCCAATAAGTCACTGTTTTCTTTTGTTGTTGTTATTTTAGTGCTATTTGCTTGAGACAGTTAAATACACTGCTTTGTACAGTGTCAGATTTTATTCCAGGAACCAGACAGTTAATTTATTTCCTTAGACACTCACGTGAGCCAGTATGCTGTGCTGGGTGAGACTGAGAAGAGAGGAAACCCTGATAGAGACGCTTAAGGTTCAGTATGGTACAATTATTGAGTAAATTTGCATTGCTATTTAAAGTTTTGAGATGTTACACCTAAACAAGCTGGGCTGTGGCTTAAGCCTCCTTCCCTCTGCTGCCCGTGCTCTGTAAAGTCTGCTGAAGGAAGGCAACGGCTGCTGTTCAGCTCTGCCACGCGCATGGGGAATGTTTGCCAACAACGACAAGGCGCAGGGAAGACAGGGTACAAAATTTTAATAGGCCTCCCTTTAATGCAGTGGAGCATTTTTTTGGTAATGAAAACAAAACATGAATTTTGAGGCCTTTGTGGAGTGCCCTGAGCTGTATTTCTTCACCAGCGGAACTACTGGTGGGGAAGGAAACTTGCAGAGTGTTGAAAGACTTAACTGCCACCCCAAAAACAGAGTGATGAATAGTTTAAGGATTTATTGGACATTTTAGGGGGCTGCTATGTTCCAAAAGCCAACTCCAATGCAACATGTTGTAATGCTGCATGGAGAAAGCGCTCCTGCTTCTCCCTTCTCACCAGTGTAAATCGTACCTGTAGAAAGTCCATCAGAAAATGCAGTGCTCAGAGCACAAAGTGAACTCAAATGGCAACTTGGAAAGGCGAGTTCACCTGACAGGATTACTCATCATGTGTGAAGCCATGGAAAAAGAGCACAGTGACCAAGGGCAGCTCCACAAGCCCCAGTGGGCCCTGGTGTGCTTGGTGGATGGGTCTTGGGTGGCCACAATGAAATGCCATGCAAAACATGGAAACAAAATGCATGAAGGCTGTCAGAGAGCCAGAAAGTGCAAGGATATGGGAATGCTTTCGCACTGTGAAAACTTGCTGATATTCAATCAGAAATTAGGTACCAGTCCAGCAGTCAGCCTCAGGAAGCTTCTCCCTCCCTGCCATGGGATGCAAGGTAAAGTAATAGGGAGTAGCTGCAGCTCTCAGACTGGGCAGTAGCCACCCTGAAAATGGTTGTTTTTATGAGCAGTCACGGTGCCCAATACCGTACTGGTGGAGAGACTGGGTAATGGTGTTTTCAGGAGGAACTTGCTTATGGCACATGGAAACAGTAGTTCCAGTCATGTTTGTGAAGAGGTGGGAGGCTCAAGATAACAGAGATCAGGCAAAAAGAGCTGCATTTGGATACCACGGCAACGGGTAAGTCTGAGCAATGAATGCCTCTTCATCATGCCCACCTTTTGTAAGAGATGCTTCACTTCCTTATTTAAAAACACCCTTAAAATTTCTGTCCAAGATTTAATTTCCAGACAGGGAGCAGACTGAGCCAGGATTACTCGAAGTAGCTGCAAGCTTAAGGATGGTATGTTTGCCTTTCCAAGGCCTCCACCTCCTTGGCCAGGTCTCACTATGCTCACACCATCTTCCCAGTGCACAGCTCTTACGAGCCAGCTGTTCCACCTCCTCAGTTGCTCCTGACCTCACAGCATGTGCTCTTCCCTGCCATTGGGCCACCACTGCCTTGTCCCCAGAGCCGTAATGGGGCTGGTGTCCAGCCTCCAGCTTAGAGGGTCTTGCCAGCAACTCATGTCCCAACTGGATGCTCTTCCACTCTTCTCCCACCATCCAGAACACAACTTGTTGATCCTATTTCTACAATTTCTTTGTGCTTCTGTTGTTTCTGCTAAAGGCTTTTATATTTTCAATAATGTTTCGCCAAAATGCCAAGGGGCAAGTTTCTAGCTTTGTACTGATTTTACCGTGATATTAAGATCTCCTTTTATTAGATTAAAAACAAACAACGCAGCCAGCCAACCCGCAAGGACAAGAGAGCCAGTAAATTCTTTTCTTAAGTTTCTTGGGCAGGGGAGGAAGCCACGTACTGCATGCAAGGACCTACAGTTGGCTGCTACTACCCACACCCCCTGTAATCCCGGTGACCAATTTTCCACCACACAAGCTCCTTGCAGCGCTATCGAGATAGGAGCACAGAAGGGCCCTGTGGGGCAGTGACTCCAGCCCCTGCAGCAGAGCTTGCAGCACACCAGCGCTGTCTTAAAACTCACCCCACTCCATCTGAGAAGCACCCAGGGTTTTTTGCACCCCCAACTCCCTCTGGAGCACCCTCAGTTTTCTTGAGATCATCACTGAGCACAGCCACAGCTCTGCACATCACACACCACAGTCGGGGGGGGTTAATGGCACTTTGGGACAGGAAAGCTTTTGGGGTGGGGGTGGTTGCTTTGTCATGTGGGGCAGGTTTAGCTATTTCCTTGGCAGTTCTCTTTTTGAACACAAAACTGAAGTTCTTTCTTAATAAATCTGATTCCAGAGGCTTTAAAAGGAGCACCCAGTATTGTGGGACCTGCAGGACAACCAGCAGCTGGGGCTGTGGCAAATACCATCAGAGCCCCCAGCTCCTGAGCCCCACCACTGGGGGGGGGCCACTGTGGTCCCGTCATCATCATCCCCCCGCACACCCACCCAGACAGCACAGTGACACTGCGTAAGTAAAACTCTCTATCATAACATTGTACTGAAAGTATTAATTTAAGTAATTACGTGATTAATATTTAACTGTTCAGTGATATTTTGTCATTCATAATTCAGTTGTTTACATTTATTAAAAATTGATTCTGTAGACACTTGTTCTGCCCAATGTCAAATCTGTAGGGAGTGCACACTTTAGCAAACTGTCATTAAAATGTGTCTCTCCTAATTTTATGGGAGGAGAGGGGAAGAAGAGAGAAATGCCTGCCTTGTGGATCCTGCAAAGCACAAGGGTCTGTGCTCTGCTCGGTGCCCTTCCCTGTACCTGCCGCTCCTCCGTGCACCCTCCCGCTCCACTCAGCACAAACATGCAGCGAAGGCGACATGAGCTCTGCAGCTCTCCCTGTCTTTTCTATGGCCTCTGTTGGTCGGGCCTTGCTGTGGAGCTGGAGGAGCAGGAGACGGTTGTGAGAGATGCTGCAGAGGTTGTTTTGGTTGAAGAGGGTTGTTTTGAGCCACAACACAGAGCATGACCTGAAACTGCCCCGCAGGACACGTTAAGCAAAGCATGCCAGGTGTATGAGCAGAGTCCAGCTATTGCTGCTGAGCACAAACAGTGCTGCTTATCTCTTAAATATTTGCTCAAGGTGGGTAGGATAGATACCATTATCTTCTTGGAAGGGAAAAAATGCTGTGAATTGGAGCAAAGGTGCTTGAGACTGGAGTGCCTTACGCTGTGTCTGGCACTGCTGCCTGTGTAGCTCTATCTGTTCTGTTACTTGTCCCATCACAAGAAAATAATTGCTGGGACAGAACAGCAGAGAGCGGCTGCAGTCTGCCCAATGCCAGTTTGCCAGGAAGTGGCTCTCTGCTGCTACATCCCAGCTGCATCAGCATGGTCTGGGCAGTGGACAGTGTTGCCAAATCTTTACATTAGTGGTTTTCGTATTTCCATTATTTTTATTGTAGAACTGACCGGGTTTGTACACAAATTCCCAGTAAAGCAAACTATTCTGGGGAAAGCATCTGCAGCTTCTTTTCCCCAGGGAGTACATTGAAACACCCAACCCATCTAGGAAGCAGGCAGAGCTGGTCAGAAGAGGACGGGGATAACACAGCTGAGCAGCAAACGGGTATCTTCTGCCTTCTGGTCTGATGGTAGGAGGGAGAGATGTAAAAATGTTGTCTCTGCCAGGACACATGCTCCTTCGCACCCTGTACATTGAGTAACGTGGCTAAAGGTTGCATTCAGCTGCACAAAGTTTTCTGATCTGCCTCGACTTAAAAATTCATCTACAATTAGCATGAAAGTCCATAAACAAAGCTCTGTTGTATGGTTATACCATACCTTCCAACCGTGCTACCTGATAGGTGATTTTAAACCCTTCTCCAATTATGGGAAACCAGTCCTAAGGAGAGGCACTGTCTGGAGTGCAGGTCCACACACACGTGACCTGCCTGTGCTGGGCTGCAGAGACCGCGAGCTTCTATCTCATGGCTCTGCCACAGCTTCCACTTTCATCAAAGATAACATCTTGACCACCCCACGTTGCTTCAAGGCACACACTTGGCTTGGAGGGTGTTTCAGCTGGGAAGAATTTTGTTTTAAGCAGCTGTTAAATCTTTTATTTGTACCGTGATGGGAAAAAGTGTGTGTGTGTCTGAGTCTTAAGTGTTGGGTGTATAAAATGCTGCTCTGCAAACTATGAAATCCAAGCAATCACACATGCTTTGGGACCAGTTCATGCAACTGAAGACACAGCAAGGTGCCCCAAAGAGGGGGTTCTGGCATAAGTAAGCACAGATCAGGTACAGGCTTCCAGTTCCAAATGGAGCACAGGCATCAAGCCTGCAGCATTAGGCAGCTCACAGCTCCATATATGCTCGAGACACCCTGACCACCGATGACTTCTCCCACCATTCCTGCAAGACCAGGGTGAGCACCTGTATTTCAGCAGGGCAGCTTCAGACACCAGCATCCAACAGGCACTGCCTGGCCCTATACAGGCATCGCTCAGCCCCAAACCCTTCACTTCTGATCGCACAAGTGTGTGACCACAGATATTCGAGTACCAAGCCAACCTGTCAGAATCAAATGGAGCTACTAAAGCCACTAACTCTAAAACCCCTCTCTCAATTTTTAACAAGAGTATCAAGTAGTACAGTCCAATCAGCAGAGGGATGGAGAAGGTAACTCAGAAGGTAACAGGTTTATCCATCGCCAACTCCTATAGCCTCCTGTTCCTGCCTTCCAACACTGATCCTGGAATGCCATAGGATTTTTTTTCAGCCATATGCTCACTTTGCAGGGCTTTTGCAGGATATTACTCTCATTAACTATTAAGCACCTGAAGAAATGGCAGGATCTATTATCTAGATTTAATACTTCATACTTTGCTGTCCAGGCTAGAATATCTATTTTTGCCATATATCAGAGCTAGTCTATATAGTATCAACGTGCATTTTTAAAAGTCAGTAATCCATAAAGAACATTATCATCTACCATGCAGAATCATTCTTAGGAAGTTCGGGAAGTATTTTTTCTTCCTTTTACACCATCACTAAAAAGTAAAATTAGATATGTAATGGATTTTGTAGTTAATACAATGACATGGACAATTAAGTTTTCAGTTCTCTGCTACTATCAATTAAAGTCCACTGAAACAACAGGTAACAAAATCCACTGAAGTGGAAATTGTCTATTGGTTTTGTAATACCACAAAGCATTCATGGTAGGGATAAAAGTTCCTACAGCTCTTTCTCTTTTGCCTGTTTTTAACAGCCTCCACACTTAAGATGCTTTGGTGGGTGACTCTGACATATGATGTCACAGAGATATATATGCATTTTTAGACTTTGATACATGACACATTTTAATTTGAAGAGACAGTATTGCCTATACATAAATTAGCAGTTAAGAAATTGGAAACACTAACTCCAAGTAGAGAAGCCAGTGTCTTTTTCTGAATTAAAAAATTCCCTTGGTAGACAAGAGCCACTCTGGTCCTGCATCTATGCAGCCAAGCATCCCATCCCATCAGGTCTTGAGGGAGGCGCAAGAGGAGTGGTCAATTACAATGAGCAGACAAGTGACCAAAGGAACTGAGGCTCCTGCAAGATTTCCTTTCCAGGCTTTTCTTTCCCACCAGGTTTACAAGGGTATTAACCCCAAACCCTTCACGTCATTGGGATACTGGGATTAAGTGCATCGGCACTGGCCACTCATCCCAAATTTATCACCAGCATGTTTGTTCCCTGGGGCCCTGCTTCTGCCACCTATCTTGTGGAGAGTCAACAGCTCAGAAGCAAAGTGCTGCTTAGCCATGAGTAATGGTGGCAGAATCCAGCCCTCTGTCAGCTAATGATTTTACCTTATTAAAGTAGTGTTTATATATTTTAATGTGTTATTTAAACAGCTATAAAAAAAAACTTTACCAAACAAACAGTTTCTAGTATGTTAATTGCTGCATTACAAATCCTTTCATTGCATTCAGCATATAACCACATTTATAGGCAGGCTAAGTAGACACATACAGACAGAACGACACTCATTCACTATGACACAACAGCATCCCACCACATGTATTTAAGTCATCAGTCACAAAATGCATGTTCTGTACATAACAAGGAAAAAAAAAAATCTAACTTTCAAATACAGGTACAATTTTCATTTCTCCATTAAAAGCTCCCTGTGTGCCACTGACACAGCTTGTTCATCTTTTGCAGCAGGGACAGTGACAAACAGCCTTCCGTCATTTCTTGATGATTAACCATTCCATTCCCAGTCATTTGGTCTGGCTGAGCTGCTCTGGAGTTACCAGGACCAGAACAGAGGCCTTGACCAGGGTGGGTGTGCAGATGCACAGCAGCCCAACGCAAGCAGAGAGGCTGAAGTTGCTGCAGTTCAAGATAGGCCAGTTCTGCCACCCCAATTCCTAACAAGGAGTAACTACTTGGGGAAAGTGAGGAGCGCAGAGTCGGCCTCACTTGCATATTTTTAATGAAAGGAACCAAATAACATTACAATGTAATATGAATTCTCAAAACACAGAACTTGTTAATGGTAGGAGCTAAGTATTACCCTTGCAGTGAAGTACGCTGAAGTCTGGGTAACTGCACAGAAGTTCATACACTGTAGGTAATACCTCAATCTATTTGGGAATTCCTGTTTTAAATTACGGACTTACATATGAAATTAAAGAAGCACGTGTTAGCTGGATTTCCCATTATATCTTTTTTTTTTTTTTTTCCAGTACAAAGTTCAGGTTCCTTTTTCTCATGTCTTTTACTTCACTCTAACTGAACTTTTAATCTTCACCAACTATTTAGATAAAAACATCAATACAAATTTATATTGCAAAAGTGTCCTGTTTTTTATTATGTCATTGATGCTGCTTCTTCCATCTGAGCCCTCTGAGGGTTCCTGGCCTTTCATGTTTTCTCAATAGAGAATTTACACTAAATTTTGGACATGAACATCAATGCAGGAAAAAAAAAAATCTTTACTTTAAAACAAACTCCTAAACTAGCATATTAGTTTCCCAAAGTGTTCTCTAGTTTCCCAAAGGTCCCGATCCTGCAAGAACTGCATTTCAGTTCAAACTCTGTGGGAGTTGCGGGCACTCATCAGAATTAAGTTGTTAATACATGAAAAGATGTGCAGTTCAAGTAAAATATTCCTGCCTTTACAAGCCTTTTCTTGCTACACCTTTAATCATCCCTTCCCCCTAAATCACAGTGCTATGAGGGCCCTGATGAGAACATAGTTTCACCAAATTCAGACTCTCTTGCTACTCACCTGCTTGCTGTAACTTCAAGTGGAAGCTAACTCAGTATTTCTACTAAGAATTTCAAATCTGACTAGATTTGGACATTACTTCTATTACCATCACCCTTGTGCAACTGGGCATGCTGGGAGGTTGAAAAACATGCAGATACTAGTTATGTTTTAATATAAATGGGCTAAATCCTCTCTCATTGAAGTCAAGAGTGAAACTCCCACTGGGACTTGGTGAAGGCAGGGAAACTTTCAAATGTAACTCATTTACCTTTCAGGGTGCGAGTCTGGCCCTCTGCATCCTTTGCGTGTGTGGGTGCTGTGAAACCAGTACATTTCAGTACCCAGCAGGAGAAAGAGGGACGGGTATTTGAGGGCTGCACAGCCTTCTATAAAGTGTAAATGGCAACAGCTAACACGTTCACTTTGGTACCTGCTGCTCATGTAAACACCTAGAATATTTCATCTGCTTGACCCACAGTCTTTTACCTCTGATCCCAGACATACAAATGCTGAGCAGCTTTTTCCTACAGTTCTGTTATTTATTTCTAGAGCCGCAGGAAAAAGTTCCCAGACATGGGCTGCCAGGGACTCTGCAGCACTGCACTGTCTGGGATAAGCAGAAACATCAGGCAATTCCTCATGCTCATGCCAGCCTCCACTGCACTGGGACACTCTCCACTGCTGTGAACAGGAATGATACCAGCCTCTCTGGGTAGTGACAAACTAGCTTGCTGCCTGAAAGAAACTGCCCATGTTGCTTGGTCATTTGGTTGGTATGCCAGTTCACCAAACTCATAAAGCTCTGTGGTTGCTAAGAATGATAATATGGAAAAAAATTACTTATCTTTCATTCTTCCTCTGCTTTTTCTGCAGCCCATCCTTCTGTCCTCAAGTGAGTAAACTACATCAATTTTGCCAGTTCCAGAATGTAACACTGCTGCAATACTATTACTGTACACCTCAGTATAGCTCACACCACTTCTCACTCTGGCATGAAGACATTGCAGGACATTGCAAACAGACTCTAACTGGTTATAATTCTCTACAAGCTTGAATGTGATCGGTAAGTTGTATCCGATTCTCTCCGTATTTTTGTTATCACACTGAAAATCATGAATGTATGATGCTACTGTTCATTCTTGCATTTGATTAAGCTACTAATCAACATGTTTCTCCTGGATGTTCACGTAAAGAAACAGATCATGTCAAGAATGGTTTCTTAAAAAGCTTTTTTGAAGGGAACACCACCACCAAAGCCCATATATCCACACCAAGCTGGAGGACTCATGAAACATTTTTTGCTGCTGAGCCCAAGCAGCTGGCAGATGAAAGCCAGAGAAGAAGATGAATTTCCAGTATTTTTTTGTTACTGCGGCCAGAGAGCAGGGACAGAGGAAGCGACCCGCCAGCCAGCATGTCCACTGGGAAGAGCCCGGCTCCACAGCTACCTTCAGAAAAAAAGGGGGAGCCCCTGTCTCAGGGCTATGAAGAGGGAACCTGTACCTGGGAAGGACACAGCAATACACCTGCTGCACAGAGGACAACTGTTCTACAGAATTAAGCTTGGCAAAAACTTTAAAATAAGATGAAAACCATTAACTGTTGGATTCTGATGAGATACTGAAAGCTGAACCTGACTTTTTTTTTTTTTGTGACTGTGAGAGATTCATTCTTAAATACAATACTATGGTCATGGGTTTGATTCTGGTCCCAGTGAAGTCAAGGCCAAAACATCCTTTGATTTAATTGAAAGCAGAAGTAGGCCCCCACTTTAACCCTCACATCTGCAAACAGAATACAACTGGATGTGAACAGAAGAGGAAATACATTTGAAACTGGTTACAAATCCATGCATGATTTTTCTTCCCCCCCTCAGTAAGATTAAGAAGTGGTCATTGAATTTTTTTCCTTATTCAACAGCAGTGTTAAGTACTACTGGCCCAAATTCAGCCCTCATTCCCTCCCAGAAAACCCCAGCACAAGCAGAGGACCCAGTTTCTCTATTGTCATCGACTGGTTCCCATGGAGCTCCACTAGCCAAATTTGTCCATGAAATTGTATGCGAGTTTTGCAGTGGCAGCATTGAGGCAGCAGTCTCCCGGAAGGCAACCACATTCCCCAAATGCCAAAGCTGAAGCCTTTGGGGTAAATTGTACTGGTACGACTTGTTGGCATAACACGGTATGACACCAGAGAGGTTAAAAAGAGTCCCTGTTTTTCATTGTCCGCTTTCTCGAGAGAGAGATTTGCTGCTGCAAAAGCGTCTACCAGATCTAAATGGATTACCTGCAGCACTGGTAGCATCTGCACTCCATTAGGAGAAAGGCGTAACGGGAGCCTGCCCTTTGGACTGGGATTCCTTCAGCGTTTCAGGTTTACGGTGCAAATCTCAGTTTCCAGTGCTTGCCAACTGATCCCTTCTGATTCTGACCAAGAGTAACGGTGCAAATGCTGCATAATAGCTTCCCAGCATCCACGTGCAGAACTCCTTTCACGTTTTGCTTTATGTGGTCCTCAGCAGATAAAAAAGCAGCAATTTTAGCCTTTGAATGCATATCATACTGCAGTAGAGTGAAATCAACACAGTACAGGTGAATACCAGAATACCTCTGCTCAGCCTATCTGTCCTGGTGCCCAGCTCTGACAGGCAGGCAGCCGCCACAGTGACTGCATCAGTAAGGAATGCAATCGTGCACACATGCGAAGCTAATGGCCATCCTGCCTGGCAGAGTTTCAAATGAGGGCAAATCAGGTAAAAACAAAAACCAAACCCCTCTAAAATCTCTACAGGTGTCGTTTCTTTTTTAAGCATCAAAAGACTGAAGTACATGCTAATCACAGCAGATAAGGTGAAGGAGTAGGTAGTTTGGTGGACAGAGCACAGAGATACCTGTTCGTAAGTCTGGAGTTTAATTCTAGCTCTGCAGCTTCTCCCAGCCATTAAATTGGGTTAAGAGAGCCACCAACCTGGTATAACTCTGTATCAATGGAGTTTTACCAGGGATGAGAGCAACTGACAATACTTACCTGTTTCAGTCACCAGATTATGCATTTTATGTCAGTACAGCACAAGGGAGCAAGCTGATGTGCTGCGAGGACGAGGTACACTCCACAATTTATTACATTTCACATAAGAGAGAAACTTGACAACATCACTGTGGCCAGTAGCAGCATGGGACACCACCTGTGTCAGCTACAGCCTGGCATCTTCCACACCATCTTGTTACTCTGTGCTCAAGAGATCTAGTCCCCTTTATGCTTTCACAGATGAATCCAGTGTTTGCATGCCTGCGTGTTTCTTCTATTTAAATATGCACTTTGTTCTTAAAGATTTTATTAACCCGTGAATAGAGTAATTCTGATTTTAGTTATACAGGTACAAATTTGGAGGAACAACTTCAAACCAGAAAAGTCATCTCTTTGGGAAGGCTGTCTGACCAGGAAAGGTATGTGTACACACCTGTAAATGCACAATGCTTTGTCTTCACTGTCTGTTGATTTTACATCTTCAGATGGTTTTGAGACCGAGTACTGTGGATACCCAGCCGAAGAATCTTATTACAATGTTAAGATTGTCTTAACTCCTCTCCACATATCACATCAGTATACATCCCTGGTGTAACTCCACAGAGGTCAACAAGGTTACACTAGGGATTATTTTGACCAGAATTATTATAATTATTAGGCCAGTTTTCTAAAGAATAGGCCTTATTTTATTCCTGTTCAAGCTTACGGTAAAACTTTCATTGACTTCACTGGAAGAGAGATTTGGCCCAACACACCAATAACCAAACCACCTCCATTTATTTCAGTAAAAGTAGGCAAGGAGTTAATAAGGTCCAATGTATTTTTAAATCTTAGATTTCATAAATGATCACAAGCATGTAGGTCACAATATATACACAGAACGACACCTACGACAACCACCAGTGGGATCATTATAATAATTAAGTTAGGCCTAGAGACAAATTCATTTCATAACATGTTCCTTACAAAACAGATACCCCCTTGCTTCATAATCTAGGGAATCTGTTTTATAAACTTTCTAAGTAGTTCAAGAAATATCCCCCTAAGCAGACCAGGTCTACTTGCCATTGCATGGTCTTTATGAAAGTTTATAAATCAAAAGACAAACACCAGTGATATGTATTCAAAGACCAAATACAAAGAGGTAACACCTCATCTGCTCCACGGGTAGTGGTTAGCTGCAACCGTGGGACATGATTTCCAGTATGAAGCCATCAAATACACATCTTTATGTAACTCCTCTCCATGCAATGACAGACTTGGATGCACAGCGCATGAAGAAACAATCAACAAAGGAGATTCCCCTTTGCTTTAAGTGTAAAGCTGGTACACCTCTGAACATAAGCACAGGTGCAGGACTTTACACTGTGCTCAGAGGCAGGAAACAGCCTCTACTAGCAGCATGTAAAAGGAGCAGACAGGTTGCTTCCACAGCATCTATGGGAGAGTTTTCTTCAAACATGCTGCTAATGTTTTTCATCTGCCCCCAAACTGACTGCTGAAAAATACTTAAAACTGTGCTGCTGGCACCAAGGTGCCCTGTCAGGTGAGTGGCAAGTAAAAGTAGCAATGAAAGAAATGATATAGTACTTGACCAACTAACCTCAGAAACTGCTGTAAGTATAGCGTGTTAAACAATGCAAGAAAAAAAATGAATGTTTGGCCTCCTTGTCTGCTGGCTTCTCTTTGTGAGTTTTAATAAACCAGACTAGTTTTCAACCTGTTGTAAACAAGAAAGGTAGGAATTGCTAATATGCTAAGTATAACTCAGCTATAATCATGGTACCATTGCAGAAGAAGAAAAGGAAGAGCAGAAAATAAGGCAAGGTCAGCTGGGCTTTGCACTGAAGGTACTGGACATGCTGTTCAACATTCACCTTCTGGACTCCTCCCAGAGGCTGTGACATCCCTCCTGACCACAGCCAGGCCTCACAAGCTGCATGGAGATGCTTATTCTTCCTTTTGACTAACCTAGCCAAATAAGCTATTTTCTGGATAGGAATGTGCAATTTTATCAAATTCAGGTTTTTGGAACAGCCTGTGCTGGTCATTGCAACACAGCCATAATTTTATTTCTGTAAATCAGATGAGTGTTGATTTGCTATCTTCTCCTCTCCACAACTAGCCTTGTCTGCCCCTTGCCGTAATACCTGTTACTCCACACAACGACATGCCAAATTGGTAGGAGATCCAGGAGAGGTAGACAGAGACAGGTCAGAAGAAACAGTTTCCATATAAATTCCTTCCCTCCCGTCTCCCCAAGTCACTGGAGTGAAGGGTTAGGGTTTCAGGGACTGTTCTCCTTTACCACCCAAGCTACTGTTCAAGCTGTGCAACAGCAACCCTGGGTAACATAAGGGAAATCTGCTATCATGGTGTGCTTCCATGGGCTCTGCCAGACCCTGAATCTGAAACTCTTTCCCTTTAGTAAAAACTAGAGACAGGCTGTCTAACATCATCATTCCCAGCTGTAACTACACCTCTCTTACAGATTATTTTTATCTTCCATAGAAGCCAAGTATTCCACCCCTCCTCTGGCACAGATCACACTCTGGTGCTCACAGACCTGGGACTGCTGCAACTCCTGCCATAGCAGCTCTGTCCAGTCTGTCTGCAAGAGGAAACAGTTCCTCACCTCCACCCACTCTGCTCTGCCCTGCATGCTGCCTGGGAGCTGTGCTGGATGTGTCCTAGAAGCATCGCGTATCTGACCACAGGAACAAACAGTTCACACCTTTCCCAGAGCTTATCAAAGCACTGCATGGACTTGTGTGACCTCAGTCATGCAGCACCCACAGAAAACAGCAATACTTGACTTTGCAGATGGGGAAAGATGGCTTCATTTTACACTATATAATCAGCAGCTTGGCAAGAAGTTTCTTCACTTGCTCCAGCTCCCACTCCTGTAAGTACAACACGCACGGGCAGACTAGGGAGCTGGGGGGGAGGAATGGACAGAAGATGGGAAGGGGAAAGGCACTTTATATATTTTTTTTTTTTCTTAAGGGTTCTGCTGGTCAAAATTCCCTTGGAAACCAAAGAGAGATTTGCTCAGTCAACAACCAAATTAAAAAAAAAAAAAATCTCTAAACTGCAGGTGCATGAAATGAACCTGAAAATTCTTTTAATCTCCATGAAAATTCTTGTATTAATTCAGAATTCAGACACCACATAGAACTAAAAGCTCAGGGTTTCAACTCCTTTACTTGTTCTCCACTGCAGAGTACACCTGACTGCCTAAACCAACAGCAGAGCCCTGGGGAGCCCTGGCAGGCTCACCCCTCTCTGCAGAGCTGCCACAGTGGCATGCAGCACCGTTACCCGTGTGCAGTGCTTGCGCATCATGCCCAGAACTTGCATCTCTGAGCATTTGTTACGTGCAGGGAAAACACTTGCTCCTACTTCTTCAGGTATTTTGCTTTAAACTCTGTGTATGGTTTAAGTTCACAATACCTATTAAAATTAATGAGCTTTGTGCTGCCGCTGACATGCAGGCGCATTTTGTAGTGCTTTGCCTGAACGTGGGCTGCTGGCTCTGACTCAGAAACTCTCTTGCCTTTTGGGTAATATACAACAGTTCACAGCTCCTGAGTGTCAGAGCCACAAACAGGGCACTCAACAACCGACCTCGGTAGGGAAAGTAGTACCTTATGAAGGGTGAAATGTGCCATGGCAGCACACTTGGCTTCACTGGGCTTAAAATTTAGAGGGTGTGCATGGATGATAGGGACTGAAGAGGGATAAGGCATGATACAGATGCAGGGTGGGAAGGAGCATGGAAGGGCAGTGGCATGGAGAGGTTTGAGACACCTAAGTCAGGATGAACCCTACTGATGCTGCAGTGGTGCAGCATGAGGCTGGCCCAGAAGAGCTGACACTGCTTCTGCTCCAGACAGGAATGCTGCCCTTGAAGTGTCTGGTTATGAACAAATCTGGTCTGCTTGTCAATCCACTTAACCTGCCCATGTACAGGCCTTGTCCGACTACTGATTACACCCTAACTGCCAGCATGGGTTAAGTGGAAAAAAGATTGCTAATTGGACATTGTTTTCAGGCAATAAAATCAATAATACACAGATTTGATGGAAAACAAGCAAGTAAGTTCTTCTAAGGGTGACACTGGATTGATTCTACCTTAGCAAGAACTGAGATGTTTTCAGGTATGCTAAGTCTGGAGAACTATATATCCTAAACATAACTTAATCAGGAATTTCCCTTCTCCTTCCCAAGAAGTGCAGAGCAGGACCCAGTACAAAGCCCTTAGTGTTAAGGATGATGTGGAATCTTGCAGATCTCAGTAGCAGGTGTGTTCGAGCTTACGAAATGACTGTATCTGGCTATATGGGGTCAGCAACTGTATTCTGTGAGGGAAAACAGAGAAGAGCACCCCCCTGAACTCAGTCCAGCCTGGTGGCTGTAGAAAAGTAGAGGAGAAGCAGAACATCTCAGGTGTCAGTGCTGAGCTAAAGCAACTGGAGTGATGGAGGCGGTGGAGGAAGAGGTAGGGGAATTAAAAACCAGATACCTACATTATAGCTAGAATCAGAAGGTCATGCTTGGTAGGAAAGCTTGTCTCATGGTGGGTCTATACAAGAATAACAGTCTGTTTTGACAAGAAACATTCATTAGAGAAGCTATCTGCTTTAAGGACTCCTCTGGAAATCACCAGAAAAGTCCATGTGTTCAGAATAAAGTGAGGCAGGGTGCCTGTACTGTGTCTTGTAAGAGCTAAGGAAACAGTTAAAGCCTGTGCTGGTTTTCTTTGTAGGACAGAACCTCCAGAGAAGGGGGTAGTAAAGTCCAGGTCTCCAAAAGCTGAGGTCAGGACATGCACTGCCTCAGCATGCCTTTGGCTGTATGGCCAAAACAGTTTTCCTGAAGAGGAAAGGCTCGGGAGCAAAGAGGTCCCAAACATAGTGTGCCCAAAATTGTCAGGGGGAGGCTCCCTGGGTCTGTGTCCCCACCCTGTTCTCACCTAGACACTGCCACTTCAATGAAGATTATTTCTGCCACCTTTTGTTATATGACTAACTGTGGAAAACATGAGCTTTTATAAATACATTTCAAACAAAAGAACTTACCTATCTTTAATAGAGGATTTTACAACAAATACTAATTAACCAAGAATGTAAGGTAAATATATTTACCTTTTATAGCAGAAAAACTCACAAAAGAGCTAACCAAAATTCTTTGAGTTAAAAACACTATTCAGGGCTGGAAAGGCTTCTGATAAAAATACCTTGTTCTGCTTTCTAACAGAAATTCAAAGTGATATCAAGATTTCCAGTGAAATCAAGAAGCTGGGGCTTGCTGTGGTATACAGGGATGTGGAACTTCTTTTCCACTTAAGTCAACGAGATGCCTACCACCATGTTCAGTAGGAGTAAGACTGGAGGATCTGGCAGCACCTTTGGGTATTCCTGCCTGCATGTTAAGAGCTGGGACTTGTGGTGTGGATTTATTTTTTTAAATTAAGAAATGTGTGTGGATAAATACTCTTGGATAAATACTACTTGCAACTGACTTAACAGATGTGCTAGAGGTTTTGCAGCCTTTGCAATCTGTCATATAAATCCATATTCAAGTGTCAATGTGTGAAGAGGCTGCTTTAGAGATCTTCTGGGTGAAAACACTAATGGAATTTCTAGAGGACATGCTCTCAAAGATGAGTAATTTCTCTTCTTAGCCAGTTACTTTAGGAATTAGATGTTAATGGTAAGAGTCACTAGATGGAATTCAACAGTTTGATGTTGGTTTGGTTTTTTTGTTTGTTTTTTTTGGGTTTGTTTTGTTTTGTTTGTTTGTTTGTTTTCTACTTGTAACTCAGAACTACTAGATTTAGGAGTTTTGGTGGGAGAAGATGCTGAAAATAAGCTATTGAAACTGAGCCTCAGATCCAGGTGAGACAACATTAGCCTCCTTGTACCTCCAAAGGTTGTTAACTTTAATTGTAATTTTGGGTATGCATGGAAAGCAGCCTCAAGTAGCTATAGGAAGAGGGATTAATAATATTAATTCTGAGATCATTTCTGTGACCACCATCACTATGCTGTTGTTGATCGCAATTTCTTTTATGTGTTTCTCATTTTCCTTGCCTTTCACCCACCTTACTTTCTTACATAGAAACGTCTGGGTTGGAAGGGACCTCTAGAGGTCATCTAGTCCATCCCCCCTGCTGAGAGCAGGGACATCCTCAACTAGAGCAGGTTGCTCAGAGCTCTGTCAAGCCCCACCTTGAATCACA